>AWOL01S0155827.1:0-10393 GCA_000715115.1 Nicotiana otophora
TATCATGATAATCAGCCCAAACAATAATGATATGATGTATCAATAAATGGCAACAGAGACTGAGATATGATATGCAAATGATAGCTGTGACTGAGTACGTAATTACAAATTAAGCAAATAATTCAACATGCAACACGACCTCTATGGGTCCCAACAGTACCAGCATCTAGCCTAAGCATGATTTCTAACATGAATCGCAGTTCCAATTTCATTAACACATGGGAAATACGTGGAAAATAACAAGTTATACGACTACACAGTTCCACGGATTTGACCGAGTCATAATTCCTACAGTGCACACCCACACGCCCGTCACCTAACATGTGCATCACCTCAACACCAATCACATAACACGTAATTCGGGGATTCATACCCTTAGAACCAAGTTTAGAAGTGTTATTTACCTCAAACCGTGCAAGTCTCTCCAACAAGCCCTTGCCTCGCGAATCGTACTACAAACTCCTCGAATCTAGCCACAAACAATTTGATACAATCAACACGAGCTATAGGAATGAATTCCATATGAAAATGCTAAGTTCTTAATCAAAATTCAAAAAGTCAACTCAAAATTTAACCCCGAGCCCACGTCTCGAAATCCAATAAAAGTTACAAAATACGGAACCCCATTCAACCACGAGTCCAACCATACCAAATTTATCAAATTCTGACACCAAATCGTCTCTCAAATCCCCAAATTTAACTCTCCAATCCTCCCACGACTCGAAATTTTTCACCGACGGGACCGTGATGGCGCCTAACATTTCACTTGCTAGGCAAGCCAACGTTAGAGAATCATTAAACCAATTCCTTATTCCCATTCAGTAAATAATAATAATTAAATAAGATGAAATATAATAAGTGCGAAATATTATAAAACTGTATTAATTACTACCACCCGGATCCAGAGTCACAATTCATGAGCATTCTAGAATTTACTACAAGTAATAGTCTGAAAGCAATACAACTGTCTGAATGAAAAAAAGCAGTAGGATATAAAAGATAGGCGGGGACTTCAAGGTTTGTGAACACCGACAGATCTATCTTGAGTCTCCAGACAGCGGACCAATAGCAAAATCTCGATCAACCTGAGCCGGTACCAAAATCTGCACAGAAAGTGCATACTGCAGCATCAGTACAACTTACCCCATGTACTGGTAAGTGTCGAGCCTAACCTCGACGAAGTAGTGACGGGGCTAGGACAAGACACCCACATATAACCTGAACAGTATAATCATGCTAGTGGCAAAAACAGTAAATAAAGAAACAACGCAGAAATAATGGGAAGGGGACATACAGTGGGGGGATACAATATAAAGAGTGAGAATAATGGAAAGACAGAATTAAACCGAAAATCCTTAAACAAATTAAGCAAATAAAACAACAAAGTAAAACTGCTCGGCGTCACCCTTAGTGCTTTTTCTCTCAACCTCACCAAATATATAAATAGAACGGCACGACATTACCCTTCGTGCATTAAACCTCTCATAATATACATGGCATCACCCTTCGTTCTTTATCACTCACAAATCATGGCACGGTATCACCCTTCGTGCATTAACACTCACATATCACGGCACGACATCACCCTTCGTGCTTTACACTCCTCCTCACAAATCACAGAATCAATAACAACGGATAGATATGAGTATCACAAAGAAACCATTATTTTACCCATAATCAATAGCACAATGTAACCTCAACCTTGAATCAATATTTGAAAGTTGCCAAATCTCAGTGAAACCAGATATAAGTCACCCAACATTTCAAATAACCCGCTAAGCATGGATAGTAGAATTTAAGGCTACAAAATAGACAAGAATAGAATTTCACTCGCATGCTATGACTCGACAACGACGCATAGATGCTTGTCACCTCACCTATACATCGTATTTAAAAATCAAACACGTAGAAAATAAACACATAATACATATTTCCTCAAGCCAAAGTTAGACACGACACTTACCGCGCTCTGAAGGCCACTTAGTTCTCAATCACAACATTTTCTTTGGAATTCACCTCCAAAGCACTCGTATCTATTCAACAATGACTAGATAATATCAAATATTGCTAAAGAAATAAATTATATTGCATAAATTAAATTCCCCAAATTTTCCTCCAAAAAGTCAAAAAATTGACCCCGGGCCCGCTTGGTCAAAAATCGAGATTCGGACCAAAATTCATTTACTCATTCACCCTCGAGCCCGAATATGTAATTAGTTTTGGAATCCGACCTCAAATTGAGGTCTAAAATCCCAAATCTCTTAAAATCCCTAGTTTCTACCCTTAAAGAACACGATTAAGGCCTAGAAATCTAGTGGGTGTTGAGTTCAAGTAAAGAAAATGTGAAATTTTGAGCAAATCGCGTCTTTGAAGTCTGTTTTAAAAAATTGGACATGCCTTCATCGCGTTCGCGAGAGGCCTGTCACGATCGCGATGCACAGCGGCCCAAGTCCTTCGCGTTTGCGAGTCTCTCTACGCGTTCGCGTAAGGAAACACCACCCAAGCCTTCGTGTTCGTGACCCAATGGACGCGTTCGCGTAGAAGAAGAGGATCCCCTCCCCCAGGTCCTTTAAACTATTGTGTTCATGGGAGACTGATCGCGTTCGCGAAGGGTAACACCCCCAATGCTTCGCGTTCACGACCAGTCCTTCGCATTCGCGAAGAAGAAAATTCCCCAGCCCCCATTTTACCTTTCGCGTTCGCGACACTACCTACGCGAACGCGAAGAAGGGCACACCAGAATAGCTGCTGCAACAAAATCTCAAATTTTCTAAGTGCAAATCACCCCGTAGCCTATCCGAAACTCACCCGAGCCCTCTGGGCTTTAAACCAAGCATGCGCACAAGTCTAACAACATCATACGGACTTGATCGTGCGATCAGATAGCCAAAATAACACCTAAAACTACGGATTTAGCATCAAAATCAATGAAATTCTCAAGAACACTTAAAGTTACTATTTTCTCATCCGAAGGTCCGAATCACATCATTTAAACTCTGTTTCTCACAAAATTTCACAGACATAGTTTAGATATTATAACGGACATGTACCGGGGTCCGAAACTAAAATACACGCCCGATACCATCAAAATCAAGCATTAAGCATATACTTTAAAGCCATTAATTTTCTGAAATTCAATTTTAGTCAAAAATTTATTTCTCGGGCTATGGACCTCGGAATTCGATTCTGGGCATACGTCCAGATCCCATATTTTATTACGGACCCACCTGGACCGTCAAAATACGAGTCCGGGTTCGTTTACAAAAAACGTTGACCAAAGTCAACTAAAAATCACTTTTAAATTCGAAAAATTATTATTTCTCCTATTTTCCACATTAAGGGTTTCCGGAATTACGCCCGGATTGTGCACGTAAATCGAGGAGAAAAAATATAAGATTTTTAAGGCTAACGAGCGTGGAATAAAGTCCTAAAACACAAGATGACCCCTTGGGTCATCACAAATCCCTAGCCCAAAACTCCCAAAATTCCACCTCAAAACACACAAACTATATGGAAATTCAATGGGTAAACAATATTATTGAATAAAAATGATCAAGAGTGCCTTACCGCAAGAAACCCCTTGAAATACCTTTCAAAAATCATCTTAATCCGAGTTTGCAAAGTCCAAAAATGATAAAACCTCGGAACCTTACATTTATATACACTGCCCAGAAGTTCTCGCTTCTGCGAATCATTTAACTGCACATGCGGTTCCTCTTTTGCGGAAAGATTTCCATCACTTCTGCGGTCCACCTGTTCCAGTCCACTTCCGCATCTGCGGAACATGCTCCGCACCTGCGCTCCCAGGCTCATTGCCAGACCTCGCACCTACGACCCCTTTCTCTGCATTTGCGACATCGCAGGTGCAGAAAAAACCATCGTACCTGTGATCGCTGCCTACCTCCTTCCAGGCTGCTTTTGCGATGCTTTCCACGCACCTGCGACCATGACCGTTACAGGTGCGATCACACCAGTCCAGCACTCTTCAGCTATTTCTCAAGTCAAAAATTCTTTTCGATAACCTTGCGAAATCCACCCGAGGCCCCTGGGGCCTCAACCAAATATACCAACAAGTCATAAAAGACGATACAAACTTAGTAGAGGCCTCAAATCACATCATACAATATCAAAAGCATGATTCGCACCTCAATTCAACCTCACATTTTGCACACCAGTCATAAATGACACAACAAACCTATTTCAACTTCCAGAACCAAAATTCGAGCCCAGAAACCCCAAAGTCAACTCTCGGTCAAACTTCTCAACTTCCCAAGCTTCTAATTTTTCAACTTTCTCCATTTCAAGCCAAATTCTACTACAGACCTCCAAACCACTATCCGGACACATTCCTAAGTCCAAAATCACTCTACAGAGCTATCAAAACCATCAAAACTCCATTCCGGAGTCATTTACACATAAGTCAACATCCGGTCAACTCTTTTAAAAGTGTCCCAACTCATTCTAAAACATCCCTGGAATCAAACCAACTACCCCGGCAAGTCACATAATAGCAATAGAGCAAATAATAAGTAGTAAATGGGGGAACAGAGCTATAACACTCAAAACGATCGGCCGATTTATTACACCAACCATACTAGTTTCACTCAAATCCAAATCTGAATTGATGCTCAATACTCGAAAATTTACTTTATAAAATATTAGACAAAAACCCCCAATTTCACTTTTGAAATCATCAACCAAATGCCAAAAACGAGGATAGATTCATGAAATATAATCAAAACCGAGTAGAGAACACTTACCCCAATCCATATGGTAAAAATGACTTCAAGAATTGTCTCAATCCAAGCTACATAGCTCCAAATATGCAAAAATGGTCAAAACCTCCTAAATAGAGTACTTTATCATCACTGGACAAATTCATGAATTGCGATCGCGGAAATACCATCGCGATCGCAAAGAAGAAAAATGCACTACCCCAGAAATACTCTACATGATCGCAGAACAAGCTTTGCGATCGCGAAGCACAAAATGCTCAGCCTCGAAAAGTCTCTACAAGAACACGGGATAAGGCTCGCGAACGAGATGTTCAATCTCCAGCAACCTACGCGAACGCAGACGAATATTCACGAACGCGAAGAAGAAATACTCAGCTCTAGATATTCCCCTACGCAATCGCATCCTGATCTTCGCGATCGCGAAGAACAATCGAGGCATCAGAAACCAGCAGAAACTAGCATTGCAAATATAAAGAAAAGTAGTTCGAAATCAATCTGAATCACGCCCGAGTTCCTCGGGACCCCGTCTGAACATTCCAACAAGTCCCATAACATAACACGGACTTACTCGAGGCCTCAAAGAACGCATAACAACATCAAAATCACGAATCGCGCCTCAAATCGAACTTAGAGAACTTTTGAACTTTCAACTTCCATAGCTCGTGCCGAATTATATCAAATCAACTCGGAATGAGCTCAAATTTTACGCACAAGTCCCAAATGACATAACGAAGCTATTGAAATTCTCGGAACCACAATCCGAACATAATATCATCAAAGTCAACTTTCGATCAAACCTATGAACATTTCAAACCTTCAAATTTTCAACTTTCGCCAATTAGTGAAGAAACCTTCTAGAGATACCCAAATGCAAATCTAGGCATATGCCCAAGTCCAAAATCAATATCCAGACCTAATAGAACCGTCAAAACTCTGATCCGAGGTCAAATACTAAAACGTCAAACTTGGTCAACCCTTTCAACTTAAAGCTTCAATCATGAAATTCATTCTTCCAAACTAGTTCTGAAACACTTGAAAACAAAAACCGACGATTCACACAAGTCATAATACATCATACGAAGCTACTTAATACTTCAAATGGCTGAACGAAATACAAATTCTCAAAACGACCGGTCGTGTCGTTATGTTCTCCCCCACTTAAACATACATTCGTTCTTGAACGTGCCTAGAGTCGTTCCAAATCCATCAAACCGCGGTGTAACCTTACCATACCCATACTCGGGGGTGATCCCACGTGACCCTATTCCATGTAGGCCCGACAACATAACATAACTGAAGATCATTACTTCAACCTTAGCCCGTAAATCTCAAAATCTAATTTCCAATATCCGAAATTTCCTACAAGACCCAAATCTCGCATTTACACACTGTATAAGTCTGAACAAGCTATATCAAGTCATATCCTTAACCCAAGATGTAATCACATGATATACCACACAACTCGCATACTCGTAGCAATAATTGTTGATCACAATAGCTGCTCAAAACAAACTCAATACCGATAATAAACCTCATATCAAGTAAAATCTCAATCCAAACCTTTGTACCCTGCCAACGATGAAAGAAACTTGTATAAACTCATAACCACTTATCAGATCAATAGGTCATGGAGCCCTCTCTCATCCGACAATAACCCAAGCCCCAAATTCTAAGCTGACCTACGATATTACTCTTCCAAACACATTGTAATCAAATTTAACAGCAGTCACTTCAGGCCCAAAGACTTCATCTCATCAAATACAAGCAACTCTACTGACATACTACACCAATACTACCTAGATCCACAAACCGTGCAATCTGTGCACCAATACGCAACAATTCAAATGCACTCAAAAATGGAAAATGGCTCAAATGAGAGAACCGTCCCGCAAGCTCAACAATTACCACCACAACGCAATGCTAAGAGCACATCACACACAGCAGAACCAAAACACACGAATCTATCACAAAGGATCATATCCCATCATAACCCCGCTGCAATACGTGACCCATCCAAACACCTCCATATGAAATACCTCGAGCCCCAATGCTCAAAAGCAACAACCACAAGCAATTCGACATCAAGTACAGAAGTGCATGACCATAACCATGGAGAGGAAATTACACAGTATACCACGACCCGAAAAGAACATAACCAAGGCAAAATTAACCATCCAACACCCCAATAAGCATCTCGCACGAATTCGGCTGCAAGGCCCAAATAGAACCGCATCATGTGTGCATATAACCAATAGATCACAATCCTTCGTGGCATAGAAGTGTAACACATAGAATATATCAGAACACTAACAAGCTCAACTCTAACCGAATGCCACACCCCTCAACACTAACAGTTCTGAGTCAACAGATCTGACCCGATGTGGAATACACCTCCCCATTGGGCCTACCTGGTGTGGAGTAGTGACGAAGTAAAGTCAAGACACCTACTAGACATAATAATATGTACCAGTATGAATATAAAACTAACATGGAACAATATAAGGCTAAACATGGTAAGAATGATGCTACAATATTTGCAATAGGAACTAGAATAAACGATTAACAACACGGCGAAACAGGTAATAACGCTGTAAAGCAAGCAGAATACAGTTAAAGTCTGGTATAACCAAGTAAGGGAAAAACATGTGACAACCCAACAAACAACCTTTTTCACATAAGGTTTATACAAGGACTTCCCCGAAGTACCACACCTCATAATCACAAATCATGGGTCCCAAATCACGAACCCTAATCATTTGGCATCTTGTGCCCGCATTACAAATCTCAACCGTACGGACAACTCACTTGCTGTAGGGACAACTCACGTGCCAATACCATTAATACCTCATATCTGCACGGATAACTCACGTGCTAAGAGAGTGACAATATCTCTTATCCACACGGATAACTCACGTGCCAGCAATAACAATAACTCATAACCATATGGAAAACTCATGTACCAATAGTTCAACTCTCACATAGAAGGCAACTATACAAGAATACATATAAACAATCAATAGACCTTAGGATTCATCTTTTTAAACCGATATGAGTGATTAATTACGTATATGCTTGTGCAAGTGTTCTATCACAACTCGAGTCAACAAGTAAGAGCAGAGACAACGTATGGCACATAGGAACAACACAACAAAACGTAAAATGCATGACTCACACAAGGTAGGCACACTATTACAGATATATCATCAATAACATGCCCCCCAGGCCATCAGAAGTCATCATAAATCATCCTCGACATAGCCCCCTTATCTCACCACGTGCGCGACAATAAAATAAATTCCCGCCTTGTTTCGCCGCACACACATAATAATATTCTTATCTTGTCTCGCCACATGTGCAAACCCACACATATATAGCCCGCCTTGTCTCGCTGTGTGTGCAAATAATAATAATAATAATAATAGCACGGACAAATCATGTTCGAACATCCCGACAATCCTCTCAACAATATCACGCGTGCCAAAAATATAATAACACAATATAACAACTCGCACCACATGTGCCCATATGCCACAACATTTCCTTAAAACAATTTTAATACCACAACCACACATAACCCTCGGCTCGACAACACTGAGTACGACAACAACAATAATAACACGAGAGTACGGCAAGTAAATCAACACAAGAATTACAAAACACAAAGAAACGGAAGAACGAGCTCAAGAAAGACATGGCAAGTAATAATAATTTCAAATAAGAATGGCTCAACAATGAGAGAGATAGTGTGTAACAACGATATCAAGTAACAGTAACTCGACAATAGGAGAGAGAACATATAACAATGATTCCAAATAAGAATAACCTAACAATAAGAGATATAACATGTAACAATGATTCAAAATAAGTACAACTCAACGATAAAAGAGATAACATGTAACAATGACTTCGAATAAGGATAAGTCAACAATGGAAGAGATAACAATAACTTCAATTAAGGATAATCAACTATAGAAGAGATAACATGGCAATAAAAGAGGTAACAACTTTAATTTGGGCATATACGAGTATATTTGGAAATAAATGGTAGAACATGAACCAATCAACCTCAAATAAGACATGTAAAGGTGAATTTAGCAATGAATGATTTAACATGATAAGACAACTTCATTTTAATATACATAAGAACCTAAGAGTCTAAGGCGGTCAAATTTACACATATAAGCGGTGTACATACTCGTCACCTCGTGCACAAGTCTTTCACATAGTTCAAATAGTACAAGCAAACCAATCCCTACGGGGTAGTTTCCCCACACGACGTTAGGCAAGATACTTACTTCAAAAGCCCTCAATCAATTCCCAAAAATAGCTTTTCCTTTACAATTCACATCTGCTCATCACAAATCTAACCAAAATCGACTTAATAACATCAAATAATGAAAAAATTATAAATCAATTCCAAAGAATAAAGTTACGATCTTTACACAATTGCTCAAAAGTCAACAAAAGTCAACCCGTGACCCGTCCAGTTCAAATATGTGATTAGTTTCAAAATCCGAGTCCAAATCGACTCTCAAAACTCATATTCTTATTTTTCAAAAACTTGACAAAGTTTCACAAATTTTCACTTTGATTCACATAGTTTTGATGTTAAATCTAAGAGATATTGATGAAATACGATTAGAAATAAGAATCACTTACCCAAGATTTGTAGATGAAAATTCCTCTTCAAAATCGCCTCCTACTGAGTCTATGGTTCAAAAATATGAAAATGAGACAAAAATTCTAGTCCCTCAGCTTTTTGTCCAGTCGCATGGGTCGTAAATGCGAACTGGAGTTTGCAAATGCGAACCCCGCAAATACGGAGAAACCATCGCAAATGTGAAGTCCCTCACACCCCTATTGTCATCGCAAATGCGACGATTAGCTCGCAATTGCAATTGCGAATGGTGGACTTTCGCAAATGCGACCAATGCCCAGCCCAAGCCAGAATCGCAAATGAACTCCTCAGGCCGCGGTGCTCTTTGCAAATGCGATGAAGAAGCCCGCAAATGTGATAGTCACAAATACGACATATTTCTCGCAAATGCGAGATCTGAGCACCAGCAAAAATGTGAACCTCCTATGAGCTCTCCGAAACGCGTCCGAAAATCACCCTAACCCTCGGGATCCAAACCAAATATCAACACAAGTCTAAAAACATAACTCGAAGTCGCTTGTGTGATCAAATCATCAAAATAAAATCCGAAATCATGAATCTCAAAACACATGAATTCAACATGAAACTCAAGAACTTCTAAAAACACAATCGCATGTCTGATTCCTATCAAATCAATTCGAAATAACGCCAAACTTTGAAGATAAGTTCCAAATGATAAAGCGGACCTATT
The DNA here is from genome assembly GCA_000715115.1 of Nicotiana otophora. Taxonomy (NCBI): domain Eukaryota; kingdom Viridiplantae; phylum Streptophyta; class Magnoliopsida; order Solanales; family Solanaceae; genus Nicotiana; species Nicotiana otophora. Next base: position 10,085 of record AWOL01S0155827.1, read on the forward strand.
CCAAGTCTCTAATCGTAAATCCAAACATGATAGCTATGAAGTCAACCTACGGCCAAAGTTATCAAAATTCTAAGCATTTAAATTGTCAACCTCCGACAAAATAATACAAATCAACCTACGGACCTCCGAAATCGATTCTGGTCATATGCCCAAGTCCAAAATCACGATACGAACCTATTGGAACCAATAAAATACCGTTCCAGGGTCGTTTAAAGTCAAACCTCGGTCAACCTTTTAACTTAAGCTTCTAAAGTGAGAATCACTCATCCAAATTCATCCTGAAACATTAGAAAATCAAATCTGATCATG
>AWOL01S0155861.1:0-29442 GCA_000715115.1 Nicotiana otophora
TTTTTCACGTATCTATGTTACGGATGTGCATTGGCAATCCTACCCGAGTGGTGCCCACAAATGATGTACAGATTACAGAGGACTTGTCATACGAAGAAATTCCAGTTACCATCCTAGACCGAAACATTCGTAAGCTACGAAATAAGGAGGTAGCGTCCGTGAAGGTTTTATGGAGAAGCAAGAATGTGGAAGAGATGACATGGGAAGCGGAGGAGGAAATGAAGTCTACATACCCCCACCAATTTCAAACTGAAGATATGGCTCGAGGTGGAATACCTCAGCATAGCTTTATTCAGGCCAGTACGTCATCTAGTAAGCTTTTACTTTTGACAATCAAAATTTATGATGGACAGCTGTGTGAGGCCAAGTGTTGCTATTTACAGTCATTGGCCATGTGTGGCATATATTGTATGTTTTCTGGCTGCGTACAAGTAGGTTTTAGTCTAGTGTACAGAGGAGACTCTGGCAAAATTTACCCAAAGTATCTAAGAGTAAACATTCGAGGACGGATTTTTCTTAGGGGGGAAGGATGTTACATCCCACATTTTTCGTACGTTAAAGTTTTGTCGTAAGTTAATCAACATAAGTTTGGGAATGTGATTATTTTGAGATTATAAGCATTATGTTATTTCAAACAAGTGATGAGTAAATTTAGGAATGTGAGAGGGTAAGCAAATCGAAGAAAATGAATTGCATCGATGTTTGAGATTTTGAGATAAAATACGGTCCAAGCTACAATATCCCGTATCTATGGACTAGTGCCATACAGGGTACCATATGACCATGACAGCAAGGTGTATAAAGTGTGTTAAAAGTAAGTAGTATTTTAAGTAATTTGAGATAATTCTTAATTGTGTGGGCATTAATCCACGTGCAAGTAGCTAGAATGACTAATCACTACTTAGCAGGTGGACATGGATACACCTAAATAAGGGGTTCTCTTATGATTAGCTAGCTGGAGGCTTGACAAAACATTTTGATCAAACGTATAACACATGTGTGATCAAAAGGTCCCACGTAATCATGTCACTTTTGGAGACAAAGTGAAACTATTTCCTTTTCTCTACTACAACTAGAATATTAGTAGAACTCATTTAATTGAAAAAGGGGATGATGCTTGAGAATTTCTTGAGCAGCAAAGCAAAGTAACGGTCTTAAGCAAAGATTTCATACGAAATTTTACTGCGTAATAGCAACGGGATTTTGCGATTCTAAGGGAGTATGGTGCAATCTTTCCCAAGAATATTATACGAATTTTTCCCTACTCCAGGTATGTTAAGGTTAAGCCCTTCCTTCATTTTGGAATGATCTCGTAACTACATATGTTTGATAACGAGGCATAAAGAGAAGTTCATACTCCCGAATTTATATACATTATCCTAGTCTCATAAGTTACAGTATTCTCCCTTATCGGGACTTCATATTCAATTGAGTATTGTCTTCTTCCAGTCAAGAGAGCGGAGGGTCTATATATATATAATGTTACAGTAATTTCCCCAGCATCGAGCTATAATTAGTGGGCAGGCCCTTATTGGGCAACCTCTGATCAGATGGTAAGTTATATACTAAGCCTACTGTGGCCGAGCACCTGTGAGCGAGCCCAGCATGGCCGATATACAGAGCCTAGTATGGCCGAGCGCCTGTGAGCGAGCCTACTATGGCAGAGCAGTTACACGTTCCGAGCCTTATTGGGCCGTAAATTTATTTTATTTACTATATTAAGAGAGTTAAGTCAGTATCAGCAGGTAAGTATATCTCTAGATCATCTTTGACTCCCAGTTACTTTCAGTTATTTTATTACCTTGCATACTCGGTACGTTATTTTGTACTGACGTCCCTATTTCTGGGGACGCTGCATTTCATGCGTGCAGGTTTAGACAGACAGACGGGTAGAGCTCCTCAATAGGTGTTGAACGAGTTCAGCTTTATTGGTAAGCTCCACGTCCTTCGGAGTTACCGGGTCTAGAGTTTTATGTACATCTTGTGTATATATGTATATAGGTTATGGGTTCATCGGGGCCCTCTGCTAATCATAGTACATCCATCAGTAGAGGCTTGTAGACATATCCTGTTAGTTAGTGCAGTATGTTGGGCTTGTAGGCCTTGTATGTATATTTTGTTGGTTTGTCAGCTATAGTAGTTATGACGGCCTTGTCGGCCCAGCGTTATATTGATGTTTAGTCAGTGTTAGCTTCCGTTCAGTTTTATATTTTGCTTCGCAAATTGTCTTGCAATATGGCCATGGCCAAAGTATGACATTATATGTTTAGAGTCCCTTAGTCGCAAGTTAGTACACAAGGATAGGTGAGGCTCCGGGTGCCGGTCTCGCCCCTCCAGGTTCGGGGAGTGACATAAAGTGAAAGATATTCCAAAGATAGCATTCAGGACTAGATATGGGCACTTTGAGTTTCGTGTTATGTCGTTCGGGTTGACCAATTCCCCAACAGTATTCATGGACTTGATGAACCGTGTGTTCAGACCCTTTCTATAGCTGTTCGTGATTGTATTTATAGATGATATTTTGGTTTACTCTCGTTTAGAGGCTGAACGTGCAAATCATTTGCGTACTGTGCTCAGAGTTCTATAAGAAAGGAAGTTGTACGCAAAATTCTCTAAATATGAATTTTTGTCGAATTCTTTAGATTTCCTTGGGCATATTATTTCAGGTGAGAGTATTCGAGTTGATATATAGAAGATTGCGGCAGGGAAGACTTGGCCTAGACACACGACACTGACGGAGGTTCGTAGCTTCCTGGGTTTGACAGCTTATTACTGGAGATTTGCAGAGGGCTTTTCTTCTTTTTCAGCACCATTGACAAAGTTAACTCAGCTGACAACTAAGTTTCGGTGGACTGATGCTTGTGAGCGGAGTTTTAAGGCATTGAAGGACAAATTGACTTCAACTCCGATTTTGACACTCCCAGAGGGAACCGATGGTTATACTATCTATTGTGATGCTTCGGACATTGGATTGGATTGTGTATTGATTTAGCATGGTAAGTTTGTCGCTTATGCTTCTAGACAACTAAGACAGCACAAGAAGAATTACCCGAACCATGATTTAGAGTTAGCCGCGGTGATTCATGCACTAAAGATATGGAGGCACTATTTGTATGGCATTCATGTTGATATCTATACATATCATAACCGCCTTCAGTGTTCATCAAGCAAAAGGAATTGAATTTATGTCAGAGGCGATGGTTGGAGCTACTGAAAGAATATGATATCGATATTTTATACCATAAAGGGAAGGCGAATGTAGTAGCCGATGCCTTTAGCTTAGATCTACGGATAGCCTATCATATTTACAGCTAGAGAAGAGTCAGATAGCCTATGAGATTTATCAGCTAGCTAGTCATGGAGTTCAATTACTGGATTCAGGTGATACCAGAGTTACTACTCAAGACACGACAATATCCTCTTATGTAACTGAAGTGAAGGAACGCTAGTGTGAGTATCATGTGCTAGCTCAGTACAGAGATACATCCCCTCAAAAGGAGAAGACACCATTTGAGATTACAGGAGATGGAGTCCTCAGATATCGAGGTCGATTATGTGTTCCTAATGTGGCAGGGCTGCGCCAGTATGTTATGGGAGAAACTCACTATTCTCGTGATTCTGTTCATCCAGGAGCGACAAAGATGTATCATGATATTAGGGAAATATTCTTGTGGGACAAAATGAAGAAGGATATAGTAGAGTTTGTTGCTCAATGCTCTAATTATCAGCAGGTGAAGATTCAGCATTAGAAACCTGGTGGATTATTGCAGGCTATAGAGATTCCGACTTGGAAATGGGAAGTAATTAATATGGATTTCATCATAGGCTTACCTCGTACCCAGTGTAAGTTCGTTTCTATATGGGTGATTGTTGATAGACTTACAAAATCAGCCCATTTTCTACCGGTCAAGACTACATATTTAGCAGAGGATTATGCAAGACTTTACATTAAGGAGATAGTATGACTTCATGGTGTCCCTATATCAATTATCTCAAATAGAGGTACTCAGTTTACAACTAATTCTTGGAGGTCCTTCCATAAAGGATTGGGGACTCAGGTAAGTCTTAGTATAACATTTCATCCCCAGACTGACGGTCAGGCTGGGCGTACTATTCAGACACTTGAGGATATGCTACGGGCTTGTATGATAGTCTTCAGGGGTAGCTGGGATGATCATCTTCTGCTTATTGAGTTCGCATATATTAATAGCTATCATTCCAGCATTCAGATGGCTCCATACGAAGCTCTTTATAGATGAAAGTGTAGGTCACCTATCAGAAGGTTCGATGTTGGGGAAATTAAGTTAGTAGGACCAGAGTTGGTACAACAGGCAGTTGAGAAGATTAAGCTTATACGAGATAGGCTATTATCATCTCAGACTCGTTTGAAGTCCTACGCAGATAATCGATGATGAGACTTGGAGTTTCAGGTAGACTACTGGGTATTCCTAGAAGTATCACCGATAAAAGGCGCTATGAGATTTGGTATGAAAGGAAAGCTTATCCCTTAGCACATTGGACCTTATATGATTATACGCAGAGTAGGCCAAGTAGCATATGAGTTAGACTTGCCTTCCAACTTGGAGTCCGTACATCCAGTATTTCATGTGTCTATGATACGTAAGTGTATTAGAGATTCTTTTAGAGTTGTTCCAGTTGACGATGTTCAGGTCACAGAGTAGCTATCATATGACGAAGCTCCCATTGCTATACTAGATAGACAAGTTCAGAGATTGAGAACTAAGGACGTAGCATCGTTTAAAGTACTTTGGAGAAACACGAATGTGGAGGAGATGAATTGGGAAGTTGAAGAAGACACGAAGTTTAGGTATCCTCACATTTTTCCGCTTCCGGACGAGGAGCCGACTGAGACATCACATCCTTTAGGTGTGTAAACGATACTGAATTCTTATGTTAGTTACTGTCATTGGTTGTATGAGGCCATTGTTGTTATTGATGATTGTTGCCCCGTGTGGCTTTGTATTGTTGGGTTTTCTACATGATAGGTTGGTATTAGTACCTTTACAGAGGAGACTCTACCAAAATTTCTATAAATCTCGGGAGTTTAACATTCGAGGACGAATGTTTCTTGGGGGGGAAGATTGTTACACCCTGTGCGTCCCAAGGCGACGTAATGAATATGAGCTTTTTTAATAATGATTTAAATGAGTTTAAAGTCATAATATGACTATATATGATGTTTGGATAGAAAATATAAAGTTTGGAAAAAATCGGATTAAAGTTACGGAAAACCCAACTAAGCATTTACCTTGTAACCGAGCCTTTTGAGCAATATATTTCGGGTGTATATGGGGTATTTTTGGGACACATTATATAAAAACTTGAAGGTCTTGGAATGTATTTTCCAACTCCCTCAACCATTCATTCATATGATGTACGGATAAAAAGATATAAGCGTCTGAAGAAGGGCCAATGCGAGGGTACCAAGTAGCACCTTTTTGACTTTTTAAAAAACGGGATATTTACATCCCTTATCTCGTATATTTCTCCATTTTTCCAGAGAGCACGACCAAATAACACCCNAAATACATTTCATATGTTATATGAGGTCTTATTAGGACATATTATATACAAAAGTTAAGGTCTTGGAATTTAGTTTCCAATTCTCTTAACCGTTCATTCATACGACATCCAGATAAAATGATATAAGCATCTGAAGAAGGTCCAATGCTAGGGTGCCAAGCTAGCACCTCTTTGACTTTTCAAAAGTGGATATATATATGGATTATATCATCTCTTTCTTCCATTTTACACATACCACGACCAAAATAAGACCATAAACTTACCCTTAAGCTCTCTGCAAAGGTTTAGAAGAAGATTAACATCCCGGGTACGAAGTCAAGAAGCGATAACATTAGAACGATCCCTGCGACATAAGTATCACTATATCACCTCTCTTTTTATTTGTAGTTTGAGTTTTGGAAGGTAATTCATAGTAAATAAAATGCCTACTTGCTGTATTTTAGCTTTTAAATATCAAGGAAGTTTGATAAATTCGTTTCCTAATAGTTAGAACTCACGGCATGGTGATCGGAAGTCGTAAGTTCGATTTATTTCACTTTTAGTGGACTGTTTTATAGTCCACTCGTGTTGGCCTATTGCTCTGCTGATTTATGGAGTTTCGAAGGATAAATGGTGTGGAGAAACGTCACATGTGGTAGGGTAGTGGGCTGGTCGCTCGTCGTTGCAATTTCAGGCTAAATGATAACTTGTTGATTGGGTGGTATATTTGGATTTTTTGTTGTATTAAAGGTCCCGAGTTGTAGTTAGGTTGTTTTTGAGTTGCTGGTTATATTGTGTTGGTGCCTTGCTTATAGTAGGCTTGAGGGAGCAGTAAAATAAAGGGAGATGCTTCCCTTTTTTTTGTTCCAGATTAAGTTACTTTTGTTATATAAATGAGAGGGTCATTCGTAACTTGACGATAGCTTCACTGTCGTTCTTGTAGATTAAGGTGAAGTGAGCAGAGTTTAGCATTGTTATTGGATAGATTTATATAAGGTATGTTAAGGCTAACCCTTCTTTTCTTTTGGCATGATCCATATGATTCAATGAAATGAGCAAATATGCAACTTTCGCAAATGACTCTATTCTTCGAAGTACTAGGGTTGACTATGTTCTTGATTGCCCATATGTCCTATTATTATATCGTCTGCTCATGGGTCTTGAACAATACATAAGTTGATAAAGTTTATTTCGTGATATTAACCGAAGGCATATTGATCTTATCACTTTCCGAGATATCTTATCGACTTACTTCCGAATGCTTTGCATTCATTTATACATGTATATTGACCCATGACCAGATGTCATTATATATGTGTATATTATATATATGGGGGTATGGGGAAAGGTTACGACATTATATACACACCACCACCTGATCTGTTTGTATACGTTGCTGATTTCATCCACTAAGGCTGGGATGATATGATTGGATGCCCTCAGAGGCTTGATGATGCTGTGTACGCATATACCTGTGAATGATATGACATTTATACGCATATCCATGACATTATAAATGTTTCATGATTCACAAAGCTATTTAGACTTACAGGTTAAGTCCTTTACTCTATGTTTCATTCGTGTCTTTTATATACTGATTTTTATGCCATACATACTCAGTACATTATTCGTACTAATGCCCCTATTGCCTGGGAGCCTGCATTTCATACTTGCAGGTGCAAGTAGACAGGCTGACAGTCCCCCTTCTTAAGATCCTTGCTCAGTAAGAGTTGGTCTTCTCCATTTCATCCAGAGCTGTTATTGGTTTTTGGTACGGTATTTTTGTATACATATATGGGTATGACGGGGCCCAGTCCCATCCTTTATATAGTTGTACACTCTATTACAGGTCTATAGACAGTCATGTATAGTTGGATAGTATGTGTCCTTATCGGCTTCTATTTTGATCTATAGTTGTCCATAGCAACCTTGTCGGCTCGCCCTACCGTATTCTGCATATATATATATATTGGGCATGTTTCCTCACGTATGTTATTCACATGATTCAGCATTTTTTTGACATATTTTATGCATGACCTACCCCTTTTTACATATTTATATCTTAGATGTATGTGTAGGGGTGTTCGACAGGTAGGACTTGGGAACTCGTCATGACCCATCGGTTTGGGTCGTGACTGGGGACTTGTGGCCTTCGTGTTCACGTGAGCGAGCCATGTTCACGTAGAAGAATTGGGGCCTAGGAGGGGTCAGAACCATTACCCTTCGCGTTCGCGAAGGTACCACCACATTCGCGATTTTCAGGATGGACAAGCCTTCGTGATCGCGAGACTGCCCTCGCGTCCGCGATGAAGATTTTAAGGAATTGGGCCAACTTGAAATTTGTGACCGCTAGGCTTCTTCAGTGATCGCGCAGAAGGGCCAACTGGGCAGTGTCTTGATTTAAAGACGGGACTTAGACTTATTTTCCCATTTCTCGTTTGTGTGGTCCGAATTTGGAGCTTCTTGGAGGGGTTTTCATCAAGCATAATAAGGTGAGTAATTTATCCCTAATGTAAGTTAAATACATAGATTATGGGTAGATTGTAACATGTAAAATGTGGAAATTTTAGGAGTTTGTTGAAAAACCTAGGTTTTAATAGAAATAGGATTAGACCACGAAAATGTGGGTGCTACATGCGCACGATGTGATGATAGTCCGTACGTAGCTAAAATCATGCTTATGTACGGGTAGTTTTAGGACTCTAACATGTATTACTTGTATTATTTTCACTCAATTTGTTAGTTTAATTACCTAGATTTGTAATTGAAATTGGATAAAGGAATTGTAAAGACTAAGCTTTATTACTTTGAGTCTTGGCAGAATACTGGATTGTTAGCGGAGCTTATGCCTTCTTTGAGTATGATTCTTATGTGTTATTCGTTAATCGGAGTTAGTAGAGTATTCTCTATTCCTGTGGATCGGGCAGAGCGCCTCAGCAGTAGAATAAATGCATCTATGGTTCGTGCCAGTCAACCCTCAGTAGTGTACACACTATTCTAGATCGGGCCGTGCAACTTCGGCATAAATTGTGCGTGATATTTCTTGGAGTCGATTATACATGATATTTCTTATTGATCCGAGACTAGAAAATTACTTGATGGTTCTTATGTGTTAAATACTTGGCATGTGATAGTTGGAGACATTAAATATATATTTTGTTTAAGAAACATAAATTCATGTTTCTTATCTAACTATTGTTGCTCTATTTCATGCCTACTTATGATTTCTATATTTTATTTATTGACTCTTAGTAAGTGTTAATGTCGACCCCTCGTCACTACTTCTTCAAGGCTAGGCTAAATATTTACTGGGTATATGTTATTTATGTACTCACGCTAGACTTCTGCACTAATCGTGTAGGACTTGAGGCAGGTGCATCTGGTGGCTATTCAGGCATGTACCCTCGCTACCCGGAGACTTCTTATGCTCTGTTCTGCAGCACCCAGAGTCTCTTCCTTGTTATATTACAATTTGGGTTGGGTAATTAGTCTAATAGTTAAAATATAAACTTTTGAGCATATATTGATTAGTTTGTACAACATTTCGCTAGTTTCGGATTGCGTGGGACCGATTTTAGGCTTTTAGTTTGAATTGCGGATCGGGAAGACGACAAGGAAACGAGATTTGTCTCTTGCCTAATCTTGTATGAGGGAATTATTCTAGAAGGTGTTATAAATGGTTACCCACTAATAATTGTGGGTTATACGTGCACAAGATGTGTGATGAGAGTCTGTACGTAGCTAAAATCATGCTTATGTCCGGGTAGTGTTAGGACTCTAACATGTATTACTTGTATTATTTGCACCGAACTTGTTAGTTTAATTACCTAGATTTGTTATTGAAATTGGATAAAGAAATTGTAATGACTGAGCTTCATTACTTTGAGGCTTGGTGGAATACTTGATTGTTAGCGGAGCTTATGCCTTATTTGAGTATTATTCTTGTGTGGTAGTCATTAATTAGAGATTGTAGAGTATTCTCTATTCCAGTGGATCGGGCTAAGCACATGGGCAGTAGAATAGATGCATCTATGGTTCGCGCCGGTCGACACTCGGCAGTGTACACACTATTGTGGATCGGGCCGTACGACCTTGGCATAAATCGTGCGTGATATTTATCGAAGTCCGATTATACTTGATATTTATTCTTGATCTGAGACTAGAAAATTACTTTGTGGTTCTGATGTGTTGAATACTTGTCCTGTGATAGTTGGAGACTATAAATTTATATTTTGTTTAAGAAATATACATTCTTGTTTCTTATCTCACTATTGTTGCTGTATTTCATGCTTACTTATGATTTCTATATTTTATTTATTGACCCTTAGTAAGTATCAATGTCGACCCCTCCTTGCTACTTCTTAAAGGATAGGCTAGATACTTAATAGGTACATGTTGTTTATGTACTCACGCTACACTTCTACACTAATCGTGCAGGATCTGAGGCAGGTGTATCTGGTGGCCAGTCAGGCGCGCTCCCCCACTACCCGGAGACTTAGTGGTGAGCTGCTTCTTATGCTCTGTTTTGCAGCACCCAGAGTCTCTTCCTTCTTGTATTCCTTGTTGTATTCCAATTTTGGTTGGGTAATTACTCTAATAGATAAAATATGGACTTTTGAGCACATATTGATTAGTTTGTACTACATTTGGCTAGTTTCGGATTACGTGGGACCTAATTGAAGCATTTAGTTTGAATTGCATACCGGGAAGAGGACTTGGAAATGAGGTAAGTCTCCTGCCTAAACTTGTAAGAGGGAATTATTCTAGTAGGTGTTATAAATGGTTATCCGCTAATAATTGTGGTTACTACGTGCACACGATGTGACGAGAGTCCGTACGTAGCTAAAATCATGCTTATTTTCGAGTAGTTTTAGGACTCTACCATGTATTACTCGTATTATTTGAACCTAACTTGTTAGTTTAATTACCTAGATTTGTAATTGAAATTGGATATTGTAATGACTGAGCTTCATTACTTTGAGTCTTGGCGGAATACTTGATTGTTAGCAGAGCTTATGCCTTCTTTGAGTATTATTCTTATGTGGTAGTCGTTAATCAGAGATTGTAGAGTCTTCCCTATTCTAGTGGATCGACCCGGACGCCTCAGCGGTAGAATAGATGCATCTATGGTTTGCATCGATTGACCCTCAGCAGTGTACATAATATTCTCGATCGGGCCGCACGACCTCGGCATAAATAGTACGTGATATTTCTCGGAGTCCGATTATACTCGATATTTCTTCTTGATCTGAGACTAGAAAATTACTTGGTGGTTCTTATGTGTTAAACACTTGGCCTATGATAGTTGGAGACTTTAAATTTATATTTTGTTTAAGAAAAATAAATTTTTGTTTCTTATCTAACTATTGTTGCTGTATTTCATGCCTACTTATGGTTTGTATATTTTATTTATTGACCCTTAGTAAGTGTCGATGTCGACCCCTCGACACTACTTCTTCGATATTAGGCTAGTTACTTACTGGGTACATGTTGTTATGTACTCACGCTACACTTCTGCACTAATCGTGCAGGATATGAGGCAGGTGCATTTGGTGGCCAATCAGGCGCGTACCCCCGCTACCCAGAGATTTAGTGGTGAGCTGCTTCTTATGCTCCGTTCTGCAGCACCACGAGTTTCTTCCTTGTTGTATTTATTTTTCTGTCTACCTTACTCCAGGCAGTAGTATATGAGATTTATATATTCTACTAGTTGGCTCGTGCACTTGTGACACCAGGTTTTGAAACATTCTAGTAGATATTCATGGCTTTTGATTATTAAATTCGCTACATTCCTTTTATGTTTATTTTGTGCTCTACATTACTATGATCATCTACTAGTTGTTTCTTTATTGAGTAACAATAAATGAATTTGAAATTATTAAATGAACATCTTAATTGATAGTCACCGTTGGCTTTCCTAACGGTGATGTTGGGCGCCATCACGACCTATAGTGGGAATTGGTTCGTGACATCTTGGTATTAGAGCTCTAGGTTCACAAAAATCTCACAACTCATGAGCAGGCCTAATAGAGTCTTGCGGATCGGTGCAAAGACGTCCTTATTTATCTTCGAGAGGTTATAGGGTGTTAGGACACTTCTCTTTCTTCATCTCCTATCGTGAAGTTGATGTTGTGCTAAGTATATTTCTCTTACTCTCTCACAGATGGTGAGAACGCATGCGGTAGATGTACATGACTGTGGAGGAGCTTCTCCCCTTTTGCTAGAGGCTGAGGGAGGGGTCCAGCTCCTGCTAGAGGACGAGGGCGTCCTAGAGTTGTCCTCGTTGTGCTACCACTGGATCCAGTGGAGGATCCTGTTATTGAGGAGTAGGATGAAGTACCTGCAGCTGAGCCGACCCCGACAAATTTTATGTCCGCACTGGGATTTTAGGATGTCATGGCCGTATGCCGCAGTTCATGGACTCTATGATGTAGGTTGGTTTATTTCTAGAGGACCCACCCACATCTCAGGCGGGAGGGGGAGCACAAACCCTTACCGCTCAAGCTCTAGGGCATGTTGCTGCGACATAAAAGACCCCAAGTGCACTACCTATAGGCAGGGCTCAGCCAGTTACAACATCTATACCAGAGCCTAGAACAACCACGACCGCCGAGCCACATAAGCTGTTGGATAGATGGACCAGGCTACATTCTCCTTCCTTTGGTGGTGAGAGACATGAGGAACACCAAGACTTTATTGATCATTGTAGGGACAGACTGCACAATATGAGAGTATTGGAGTCCCACATAGTTGACTTCACCACATTTTAGCTGGAGGGCAGGGCCCGTAGATGGTTGTAGTCTTATTTCCTCAGCAGACGAGCAAGTTCTCCTTCTTTGACTTGGGATCAGTTCATACGTCTCTTTCTCGAGAGATATATTCCACCCTCTCAAAGGGAAGGGTTACGGGGTCAGTTCGTGTAGCGCTACTAGGGTCAGATGTCTGTGACTGATTATGAGTCGAAATTCTCTGAGTTGCCTCGCGATGCACTTTGATACTCCCCACCGATGCAGAGAGGGTGAATCGGCTTATAGCAAGCTTGCACTATGGAATCCAGGTTACTATGGCCCGAGAGATTGAGATGGGGACTCCTTATGAGCAGGTTGTGGAGATAGCTCAGAGGATCGAGGGTATCCTTTGGCAGGGCCAAGAGCCCACACCAAGAGACAAGCGACCTCGATTTTTCGGAGGGTTCAGTAGTGCTCCATATAGGGGCAGAGGTCAGTTTGTGAGGGGACAGTCTAGCAAGCCCATTTTATTCAGCATCGCCGCCTTCTTGGGATGCTCCAGTGTGGCCATTTTTCAATGCCATTCCAGAGAGCTCCTACCATCCACCGGCTATTCAGGGTTCTTCTAGTGGGTGTCCAGGTCCTCAGGTTCAGTCATCTTCCACAAAGAGAGGTTGCTATGAGTGTGGGTAGCTTGCTCATATGAATATATTCTGCCCCAGGCTTCGGGCCTAGGCAATACAATAGGGCCATCAACCCATGATCACCGCATTAGCTGCCGCACCAGGCATCCGGCCATCCAGAGGCAGAGGGCAGGTGGGTAGGGGTCGCCCTAGATGTGGAGGTCTGTCAGGTGGTTCTCCACCTAGGTTCTATAATTTTGCCATCCAGACCAGATGTAGTAGCATCATACGCCATGATCACATGTATTATTTCTATCTGCGGTATGGATGCTTCAGTATTATTTGATCTAGGGTCAACGTATTCATATTTTTAATATCTATTTGCTCATTATATGGGTGTCTCTTGTAAGTCCTTGGGTACTCCTATATTTGTGATACACTACTGGGAAATTATGTTGTTGTGGATTGGATTTACCGGTCCTGTATTGAGATTTTATGTGGTTGTGAGCCTAGAGCGGATCTTTTGTTGCTCTACATGACCAATTTTGAGGTCATCCTGGACATGGATTGGTTGTACTCATACCATGTCGTTTTTGATTGCCATGCCAAGAATGTTACCTTGGTAATGCTAGAGTTGCCTAAATTGGAGTAGAGGGGTTCATCTATTTGTATATCTAGCCAGGTTATCTCTTTCTTCAAGGCTCAACATATGTTCGAGAAGGGTAGTTTGGCTTATCTGGCTTATGTTTGGGATACTTCTATAATGACTTCCACGATTGATTCAGTGCCCGTGGTGTGGGAGTTCTCTGATGTGTTTCCTTCTGATCTACCGGGCATGCCACCAAATCATGATATCAATTTCAGTACTGATTTGGTGCAAGGTACCTCGCCTATCTCTATTCTGTTAACCGCATGGCTCCGAAAGAGTTGAAGGAATAGCTTGAGAAGTTGCTAGCGAAGGGGTTCGGTAGGCCGAGTGTGTTGCCTTGGGGTGCACCGGTATTGTTTGTGAAAAAGAAGGATGGGAGTATGTGGATGTGTATTGATACCGCCAGTTGAACAAACTTACAATTAAGAAAACGTACCCATTACCTCGTATTGATGATTTGTTTGACTAGTTGCAGGATGTCAGGGTGTTCTCTAAGATCAACTTGAGATCTGTGTATTATCAGTTGATGATTTGTGCTTCAGATGTTCCAAAGATGGCTTTTCGGAGTAGATATGGGCACTGTGAGTTTCTAGTGATGCCCTTCGGCTTGACCAACGCCATGATTGCATTTATGGATTTGATAAACCGGGTGTTCAGACCATATCTTGACTCATTTGTCATTGTCTTCATTGATGACATATTGATCTAGTCACGTAGTATGGACTAGCACGAGCATCATTTGAGAGTTGTGCTTCAAACCTTGCGGGAATATAAGCTATATGCTAAGTTCACTAAGTGCGAGTTATGGTTGGATTCTGTGGCATTCTTGGGGCATGTTGTATCATGTGAGGGTAGTATTGTGGATCTCAGGAAGATCGAGGCTGTCCAAAGTTGGCCTCGTCCTACCATAACGACCGAGATCAGGAGTTTCTTGGGATTCGCAGGTTATAATTGTCAGTTTGTGGAGTGCTTGTTATCTATTGCGGCACTTTTGACTAGATCGACCTAGAAGGGTGCTCCATTCCGTTGGTCCGATGATTGCGAGGTGCTTTTAAAAGCTTAAGACCGCTCTGACTGCAACACCGGTGTTAGTGTTGCCCTCTAGTTCATGGATGTATATTATGTATTGCGACACTTCACCTGTTAGCCTGGGTTGTGTATTGATGCAGGAAGGGCGAGCTATTGCTTATGCTTCATGTCAACTGAAGCCCCACGAGAATAATTACCCCGTACATGATTTGGAGTTGGCCGGGATAGTTCATGCTCTTAAGATCTGGAGGCATTATCTTTATGGGGTGTCTTATGAGGTTTACACAGATCATCGCAGCTTGCAGCATTTGTTTAAGGAGAGGGATCATAATTTGATGCAGCGCAGGTGGCTTGAGTGATGGAAGGACTATGATATTACCATCCTTTATCATTCGGGCAATGCGAATATGGGTGCGGATGCCTTGAGCAGAAAGGCTAAGTGGATGGGTAGTTTGGTATTCATTTTACCAGAGGAAAGGCCATTGGCTTTGGACATTTAGTCCTTGGCTAACAGACTTGTGAGGTTAGATATTATAGAGCCCATTCGAGTTCTTGCATGTGTTGTGGCTCAATCCTCATTATTTGAGCATATCAAGGCTCGTTAGTACAATGATCTGCACTTGCTGGTTCCTAATGAGACGGTACTGCAGGGTGGTGCTAAGGAGGTTACTATCAGTGAGGATAGTGTTCTGCTACTCCAGGGTTGCCTATGTATTCCTAATGTCGATGGCTCAAGGCAGAAGATTCTAGAGGAGGCACACAGTTCTCGGTATTCTATTCACCCAGGTGCTATGAAGATGTATCGCGACTTGAGGCAGCATTATTGGTGGCGGCGGATAAAGAAGGACATAATTGAGTATCTTGCGAGATGCCTAAGTTGCAAGCAGGTTAAGCATGACCACCAGAGGCCAGGTGGCCTACTTCAACATATGGTTATATTAGAGTGGAAATGGGAGCACATCACTATGGACTTGGTAGTTAGGTGTTCGCGGACGTTGCGGAAGTTTGATGCCATTTCGGTCATTGTTGACAGGCTGACCAAGTCGGCACACTTTATTCCAATGATGACTACGTACTCTTCAAAGAGATTGGCTTAGATTTACATTCAGGAGATTGTCCGGTTGCATGGTGTTCCTATTTCCATCATTTTAGATAGAGGCCCCCCGTTCACTTCACATTTCTGGAGCGCAGTACAGAGCAAGTTCATTACCCGGGTAAAGCTCATCACAACCTTTCATCCGCAGACCGATGGGAAGTCGGAGAGGACTGTTCAGATCCTAGAGGATATGCTCAGATCGTGTGTGGTTGACTTCAGAGGGTAGTGGGATTGATCCTTTCCTCTGGCTGAGTTTGCTTATAACAAGAGTTACTAGTCCAACATCGAGATGGCTCAATTTGAGGTTTTATATGGTCGGCGATATCGCTCGCCCATTGGATGAATTGAGCCCGGCGAGGCTAGGTTATTTGGCACTAACTTAGTGAAGGATGCCTCGGAGAAGGTAAAGTTGATTTAGGAGTGACTTCCCACAGCACCGTCCAGACAAAATAGTTACGCGCATTAGAAGTTGCGTGATTTATCATTTATGGTGGGTGAGAAGGTTCTCTTGAATGTCTCGCCGATGAAGGGTATCATGTGGTTCGGGAAGAAGGGAAAGCTGAGCCAAAGGTTTATTGGCCCATTTTAGGCCTTGAGGCGAGTTGGGGAGGTTGCTTATGAGCTTGCTTTACCTCCAAGTCTATCGGGAGTTCATCCAGTTTTCCATGTGTATATGCTCCGTAAGTAGCACGCCGATAGGTCGTATGTGTTAGATTACAGCACAATGCATCAAGATGAGAGCTTGGGTTATGAAGAGGAGCCAGTTGCCATTGTTGACAGGAAGGCTCGCCAGTTGAGGTCTAAGAAGCTTTCTGCGGTAAAGGTCTAGTGGAGGGGTCAACCAGGCGAGGAGGCAACCTAGGATACCGAGGAGGACATGCGGAGCAAATATCCACACTTATTCAGCACTCAAGGTATGATTCTAGACCCGTTCGAGGGAACGTTTGTTTATGAGGAGGAGAATGTAATGACCCAACCGGTTGTTTTTCCTTCTAGATCCTTGTTTCCTTAATTAAGAGTCCTCGTATGTTCTTTTACTATTTTATGACTTGCAGGGATGGTTAGTTTGGGATTGGAAGGGTTCGGGTTTAAATCAGAACACTTGGTTCCTTAATAGTGGCCTAAGATGGCCAAGTATGACTTGAGTCAAATTCTTTAGTTAATGAACTCAGAACAAGGATTTGATGATTCCAATAGGTTTGTATGATGATTCTTGACTTGGGCGTGTGTTCGGATCGAGATTCGGGTAATCCGGGAGCGTTCCAACGCTTAATGTTGAAAGTTGGTGCATAGGAGGTTTTCATGTTCTTTAAATTTGGTTTGAAGTAGACTTCGATGTTATTAAGGTCCGTTTTGGATTCCGAGCCTGGGAATAGGTACGTATGGTGATTTCTGACTTGTACACAAAACTTGGTGTCATTCTAAGTTGTCTAAGTAAGATTTGACGCATTTGGAGCTAGTTGAAAAGTTTGAAGTTCATAAGTTGATTCAATTTGGTTTTGGGGTTCCGAGGGTTTGAGCCGGTCCGTATTATGTTTATGGACTTTTAGGTGCAACTGGACGGGGTCCCCGGTGACTCAGGTGAATTTCGGACCACCCGGAGCCAAGTCTGCTATTGGTGATTCTGGTTTACTTCTTCGCGAACGTGGAGGTTGAGTCGCGTTCGTGGAGAAGGAATTTGGGGTCTTGGTATTTATTGTTTATGTTCGCGATCCCTATTCCGCATTCATGAATATTCAGGACCTGTGGCGTTCGCCTGAGCGAGCCTGCATTTGCGCAGAGGAAAAGGGGCATAGGAGGGGTAAGAATCATTACCCTTCCCGTTCGCGAAGGTACCACCGCATTCGTGATGCTTAGGCGGGGAAAGCCTTCGCAATCGCTAAACTGCCCTCGCCTTCATGATGAAGATTTCAGGGCGTGGGCCAGCTTTGCTTTCGCGATCTCAAGGCTTCTTCCGTAATCGCGAAGAAGGGTCAACTGGATAGGGGTTTTCATGTAGCATTACAAGGTGAGTAATTTCTACCTAATATAAGTAAAACACATAGATTATGGGTAGATTTTAATGTGTAAAACGTGGAATTTTTTGAAATTTGTTCAAAAATATAGGTTTTAATAAAAATGGGACTAGACCATGAAAATGATTATAGAATTGGGTAAAAATTATTTATTTGTATTCGTGAGGTTATGGGTAACATTTATTTACAAATTGTTCTCAAATCCGGGCACGTGGGCCCGAGGGAAATTTTTTAGTAATCTTCCAATTTGGGTTGGGTAATTACTCTAATAGTGAAATCATGCATTTTTGAGCATATATGGATTAGTTGTACAATATTTAGCTAGTTTCGAAATGCATGGCACCAATTTGCGGCTTTTAGTGTAAATTGTGGACCGGGAAGAGGACTTCAGAACGAGGTCTCTTGCCTAACCCTGTAAGAGAGAATTATTCTCATATGTGTTATAAATGGTTATCTGCTAATAATTGTAGGTGCTACGTGCGTACGATGTGACGAGAGTCCGTACGTAGCTAAAATCATGCTTATGTCCGGGTAGTTTTAGGAATCTACCATGTATTTCTTGTATTAATTGCATCCAATTGTTAGTTTAATTACCTAGATTTGTAATCGAAATTGGATTAAGGAATGGTAAGAACTGACTTCATTACTTTGAGTCTTGGCGGAATACTTGATTGTTAGCAAAACTTATGCCGTCTTTGAGTATTATTCTTATGTGGTAGTCGTTAATCAGAGTTTGTACAGTATTCTCTATTCTTATGGATCGAGCCAAATGCCTTGACAGTAGAATATATGCATCTATGGTTCGCGTCGGTCGACTATCGGCAGTGTATACACTATTATGGATCGGGTTGTACAACCTCGGCATAAATCGTGCATGATATTTCTCGGAGTCCGATTACACTTGATATTTCTTCTTGATCCGAGACTAAAAAAATACTTTGTGGTTCTTATGTGTTAAATACTTGGCCTGTGATAGTTGGAGACTTTAAATTTATATTATGTTTAATAAATATAAATTCATGTTTCTTATCTCACTATTGTTGTTGTATTTCATGCCTACTTATGATTTATATATTTTATTTATTGACCGTTAGTAAGTGTCGATGTCGACCCCTCATCACTCCTTCTTCGAAGTTCGGCTAGATACTTACTGGGTACATGTTGTTTATGTACTCAAGCTAGACTCCTACACTAATCGTGCAGGATTTAAGGGAGGTGCATCTGGTGGCCAGTCAGGCGTGAACCGCCGCTACCCAGAGATTTAGTGGTGAGCTGCTTCTTATGCTCCGTTCTGCAGCATCTGGAGTCTCTTCCTTGTTGTATTTATTTTTCTATCTACCTTACTCGAGGCAATAGTATAAGAGGTTTTGTATAATCTACTAGTTGGCTCGTGCACTTATGACACCAAGTTTTGGGTAATTCTAGTAGACATTCATGGGTTTTTATTACTAAATTCACTACTTCCCTTTTATGTTTAGTTTGTGCTTTATATTACTACGATCACCTACGAATTGTTTCTTTATCAAAACAAAAATAAATGACTTAAAAATTATTAAATGAATAATTAGATGGATAGTCATTGTTGGCTTGCCTAGCGGCGACGTTGGGCACCATCACAGCCTATAGTGAATATTGGGGTGTGACACTGACTGTTTTCATGAAGCCCTTTGAGAACTAAAACAGATTTGCAAGGTCGACAGTCTCGCTATCTAAAAATCAAAATAAATAAAATGATTTCCTAGTTGGATTTTCTGAGAACCAAATGAACAACAGTTGCAAACCAAATATCTTCAAACGACTTTTCATCGAAACTTGAGCATAAAATTTGAAATCAGTTTCAAAGGTATATCTAAACCCATGGTCTTTATTTTACACAATTGGCCATTCTTATTTCAAAAGTCAAGTATTTTTAAACCTAACCCCATCTTACAAAATTAATAATTACCCCATACATGATTTGGAGTTGGCCGTGATAGTTTATTCTCTTAAGATCTGGAGGCATTATCTTCATGGGGTGTCCTATGAGGTTTACACAGATCATCGCAGCTTGCAGCATTTGTTTAAGGAGAGGGATCATAATTGGATGCAGCGCAGGTGGCTTGAGTGATGGAAGGACTATGATATTACCATCCTTTATCATTCGGGCAAGGCGAATATGGTTGTGGATGCCTTGAACAGAAAGGCCGAGAGTATGGGTAGTTTGGTATTCATTTTAGTAGAGGAAAGGCCATTGGCTTTGGACATTTAGACCTTGCCTAACAGACTTGTGAGGTTGGATATTACAGAGCCCATTCGAGTTCTTGCATGTGTTGTGGCTCAATCTTCATTATTTGAGCAGATCAAGGCTCGTTAGTACGATGATCCGCACTTGCTGGTTCTTAATGAGACGATACTGCAGGGTGGTGCCAAGGAGGTTACTATCGGTGAGGATAGTGTTCTGCTACTCCAGGGTCGCCTATGTATTCCTAATGTCGATGGCTCAAGGGAGAAGATTCTAGAGGAGGTACACAATTCTCGGTATTCTATTCACCTAGGTGCTACGAAGATGTATCGCGACCTGAGGCAGCATTATCGGTGGCGGCGGATAAAGAAGGACATAGTTGCGTATGTTGCGAGATGCAATAATTGCAAGCAGGTTAAGCATGAACACCAGAGGCCAGGTGGCCTACTTCAGCATATGGTTATACCGGAGTGGAAATGGGAGCACATCACTATGGACTTGGAAGTTGGGTTGCCGCGGACGTTGCAGAAGTTTGATGCCTTTTCGGTCATTGTTGACACGGTGACCAAGTCGGCACACTTTATTCCAATGATGACTACGTACTCTTCAAAGAGATTGGCTTAGATTTACATTCAGGAGATTGTCCGGTTGCATGGTGTGCCTGTTTCCATCATTTTAGATAGAGGCCCCAAGTTCACTTCAACGTTCTGGAGAGCAGTACAGAGCAAGTTGATTACCCGGGTAAAGCTCAGCACAAGCTTTCATCCGCAGACCGATGGGGAGTTGGAGAGGACAGTTCAGATCATAGAGGATATGCTCAGAGCGTGTGTGATTGACTTTAGAGGGCAGTGGGATTGATTATTTCCTCTGGCTGAGTTTGCTTATAACAACAGTTACTAGTCCAACATCGAGATGGCTCAATTTGAGGTTTTATATGGTCGGCGATATCGCTTGCCCATAGGATGAATTGAGCCTAGCGAGGCTAGGTTATTTGGCTCTAACTTAGTGAAGGATGCCTTGGAGAAGGTAAAGTTGATTTAGGAGTGACTTCGCACAGCACCGTCCAGAGAAAAGAGTTACGCGCATTAGAAGGTGCGTGATGTATCATTTATGGTGGGTGAGAAGGTTCTCTTGAATGTCTCGCCGATGAAGGGTATCATGTGGTTCGGGAAGAAGGGCGAGCTGAGCCAAAGGTTTATTGGCCCATTTTAGGTGTTGAGGTGAGTTGGTGAAGTTACTTGTGAGCTTGCTTTACCTCCAAGTCTATCGGGAGTTCTTCCAGTTTTCCATGTGTATATTCTCTGAAGGTAGCACGCCGATAGGTCGCATGTGTAAGATTACAGCACAGTTCATCTAGATGAGAGCTTGGGTTATGAGGAGGAGCCAGTTGCCATTGTTGACAGGAAGGCTCGCCAGTTGAGGTCTAAGAAGATTTATGCGGTAAAGGTCTTGTGGAGGGGTCAACCAGTCGAGGAGGTGACCTGCGATACCGAGGAGGACATGCAGAGCAAATATCCACACTTATTCAGCACTCAAGGTATGATTCTAGACCCGTTCGAGGGAACGTTTGTTTATGAGGTGTAGAATGTAACGACCCAACCAGTTGTTTTTCCTTCTAGATCCTTGTTTCCTTAATTAAGAGTCCTCGTATGTTCTTTTACTGTTTTATGACTTGCAGGGATGGTTGGTTTGGGATTGGAAGGGTTCGGGTTGAAATCAGAACACTTGGTTCCTTAATAGTGGCCTAAGATGGCCAAGTATGACTTGAGTCAAAATTTTTAGTTAATGAACTCAGAATAAGGATTTGATGATTCCAATAGGTTTGTATGATGATTCTTGACTTGGGCGTGTGTTCGGATCGAGATTCGGGTAATCCGGGAGCGTTCCAACTCTTAATGTTAAAAGTTGGTACATGGGAGGTTTTCATGTTCTTTAAATTTGGTTTGAAGTAGACTTCAGTGTTATCAAGGTCCATTTTGGATTCCGAGCCTGGGAATAGGTACGTATGGTGATTTCTGACTTGTACACAAAATTTGGTGTCATTCTAAGTTGTCTAAGTAAGATTTGACGTATTTGGAGCTAGTTGAAAAGTTTGAAGTTCATAAGTTGATTCAATTTGGTTTTTGGGGTTGGTTTGAGCAGGTTCGTATTATGTTTATGGACTTTTTGGTGCAACTGGACGGGGTCCCGGGTGGCTCAGGTGAATTTCGGACCACTCGGAGCCAAGTCTGCTATTGCTGATTCTGGTTTCCTTCTTCGCGAACGTGAAGGTTGAGTTGCGTTCGTTGAGAAGGAATTTGGGGGACTTGGTATTTATTCTTTACGTTCGTGATCCCTATTCCGCATTCACGAAGATTCGGGACCTGTGGCTTTCACGTTTGCATGAGCGAGCCCGCGTTTGCGAAGAGAAAAAGGGGCATGGGAGGGGTAAGCATCATTACCCTTCGCATTCACGAAGGTACCACTGTGTTCGCGATGCTTAGGCGGGGCAAGCCTTCGCAATCGCTAGACTGCCCTCGCCTTCGTGATGATGATTTTCAGGGCGTGGGCCAGCTTTGCCTTCGCGATCGCAAGGCTTCTTCCGTAATCGCGAAGAAGGGTCAACTGGAGAGGGGTTTTCATGAAGCATTACAAGGAGAGTAATTTCTACCTAATGTAATTAAAATACACAGATTACTGCTAGATTTTAATGTGTAAAACATGGAATTTTTTGAAATTTGTTGAAAAACCTAGTTTTTGATAAACATGGGACTAGACCATGAAAATGATTATAGAATTGGGTAGAAATTATTTATTTGTGTTCGTGAGGTTATGGATAACATTTATTTACAACATTTTCCCGAATCCGGGCACGTGGGCCCGGGGGCAAATTTTTAGTAATCTTCCAATTTTGGTTGGGTAATTACTCTAATAGTTAAATTATGAATTTTTGAGCATATATTGATTAGTTGTATAATATTTGGCTAGTTTCGAAATGCATGGCACCAATTTGTGGCTTTTAGTGTAAATTGTGGACCGGGAAGAGGACTTCAAAACGAGGTATCTTGCCTAACCTTGTAAGAGAGAATTATTCTCATATGTGTTATAAATGGTTATCCGCTAATAATTGTGGGTGCTACGTGCGCACGATGTGACGAGAGTCCGTACGTAGCTAAAATCATGCTTATGTCCGAGTAGTTTTAGGAATCTCTGTATTACTTGTATTACTTGCACACAATTTGTTAGTTTAATTACCTAGATTTGTAATTGAAATTGGATAAAGGAATTGTCAGGACTAAGCTCCATTACTTTGAGTCTTGGCGGAATACTTGATTGTTAGCAAAACTTATGCCGTCTTTGAGTATTATTCTTATGTGGTAGTCGTTAATCAGAGTTTGTACAGTATTCTCTATTCTTGTGGATCGAGCCGAATGCCTTGACAGTAGAATATATGCAACAATGGTTCGCGTCGGTCAACCCTCGGCAGTGTATATACTATTATGGATCGGGTTGTACGACCTCGGCATAAATCGTGCATGATATTGCTCGGAGTCCGATTACACTTGATATTACTTCTTGATCCGAGACTAAAAAATTACTTTGTGGTTCTTATGTGTTAAATACTTGGCCTGTGATAGTTGGAGACTTTAAATTTATATTATGTTTAATATATATAAATTCATGTTTCTTATCTCACTATTGTTGTTGTATTTCATGCCTACTTATGATTTATATATTTTATTTATTGATCGTTAGTAAGTGTCGATGTCGACCCCTCGTCACTCCTTCTTCAAGGTTTGGCTAGATACTTACTGGGTACATGTTATTTATGTACTCAAGCTAGACTTCTGCACTAATCGTGCAGGATTTAAGGCAAGTGCATCTGGTGGCCAGTCAGGCGTGAACCCCCGCTACCCGGAGATTTAGTGGTGAGCTGCTTCTTATGCTCCGTTCTGCTGCATCTGGAGTCTCTTCCTTGTTATATTTATTTTTCTGTCTACCTTACTCCAGGCAATTGTATAAGAGGTTTTGTATATTCTACTAGTTGGCTCGTGCACTTGTGACACTAGGTTTTGGGAAATTCCAGTAGACATTCATGGGTTTTTATTACTAAATTCACTACTTCCCTTTTATGGTTAGTTTGTGCTTTATATTACTACGATCACCTACGAATTGTTTCTTTATCAAAACAAAAATAAATGACTTAAAAATTATTAAATGAATAATTTGATGGATAGTCATTGTTGGCTTGCCTAGCGGCGACGTTGGGCGCCATCACGGCCTATAATGGGTATTGGGTTGTGACACTGACTGTTTTCATGAAGCCCTCTGAGAACTAAAACAGATTTGCAAGGTCGACAGTCTCGCTATCTAAAAATCAAAATAAACAAAATGATTTCCAAGTTGGGTTTTCGAAGAACCAAATGAACAACAGTTGCAAACCAAATATCTTCAAACGACTTTTCATCGAAACTTGAGCATAAAATTTGAAATCAGTTTCAAAGGTATATCTAAACCCATGGTCTTTATTTTACACAATTGGCCATTATTATTTCAAAAGTCAAGTATTTTTAAACCTAACCCCATCTTACAAAATTAATAATTACCCCGTACATGATTTGGAGTTGGCCGTGATAGTTTATTCTCTTAAGATCTGGAGGCATTATCTTTATGGGGTGTCCTATGAGGTTTACATAGATCATCGCAGCTTGCAGCATTTGTTTAAGGATAGGGATCATAATTTGATGCAGCGCAGGTGGCTTGAGTGATGGAAGAACTATGATATTACCATCCTTTATCATTCGGGCAAGGAGAATATGGTTGTGGATGCCTTGAACAGAAAGACCGAGAGTATGGGTAGTTTGGTATTCATTTTAGTAGAGGAAAGGCCATTGGCTTTAGACATTTAGTCCTTGCCTAATAGACTTGTGTGGTTGGATATTATAGAGCCCATTCGAGTTCTTGCATGTGTTGTGGCTCAATCTTCATTATTTGAGAAGATCAAGGCTCGTTAGTACGATGATCCGCACTTGCTGGTTCTTAATGAGACGATACTACAGGGTGGTGCCAAGGAGGTTACTATCGGTGAGGATAGTGTTCTGCTACTCCAGGGTCGCCTATGTATTCCTAATGTCGATGGCTCAAGGGAGAAGATTCTAGAGGAGGTACACAATTCTCGGTATTCTATTCACCCAGGTGCTACGAAGATGTATCGCGACCTGAGGCAGCATTATTGGTGGCGGCGGATAAAGAAAGACATAGTTGAGTATGTTGCGAGATGCCTAATTGTAAGCAGGTTAAGCATAAACACCAGAGGCCAGGTGGCCTACTTCAGCATATGGTTATACCGGAGTGGAAATGGGAGCACATCACTATGGACTTGGTAGTTGGGTTGCCGCGGACGTTGCGGAAGTTTGATGCTATTTCGGTCATTGTTGACACGTTGACCAAGTCGGCACACTTTATTCCAATGATGACTACGTACTCTTCAAAGAGATTGGCTTAGATTTACATTCAGGAGATTGTCCGGTTGCATAGTGTGCCTGTTTCCATCATTTTAGATAGAGGCCCCAAGTTCACTTCAAATTTCTGGAGAGCAGTACAGAGCAAGTTGATTACCCGGGTAAAGCTCAGCACAACCTTTCATCCGCAGACCGATGGGCAGTCGGAGAGGACTGTTCAGATCCTAGAGGATGTGCTCAAAGCGTGTGTGATTGACTTCAGAGCGAAGTAGGATTGATTCTTTCCTCTGTCCGAGTTTGATTATAACAACAGTTACTAGTCCAACATCGAGATGGCTCAATTTGAGGTTTTATATGGTTGGGGATATCGCTCACCCATCGGATGAATTGAGCCCGGCGAGGCTAGGTTATTTGGCAATAACTTAGTGAAGGATGCCTTGGAGAAGGTAAAGTTGATTCAGGAGTGACTTCGCACAGCACAGTCCAGACAGAAGAGTTACGCGCATTAGAAGGTGCGTGATTTATCATTTATGGTGGGTGAGAAGGTTATCTTGAATGTCTCGCCGATGAAGGGTATCATGTGGTTCGGGAAGAAGCGCAAGCTGAGCCAAAGTTTTGTTGGCCCATTTTAGGTGCCGAGTCGAGTTAGGGAGGTTGCTTACGAGCTTCCTTTACCTCCAAGTCTATCGGAAGTTCATCCAGGTTTCCATTTGTATATGCTCCGAAAGTAGCACGCCGATAGGTCGCATGTGTTAGATTACAACATGGTTCATCTAGATGAGAGCTTGGGTTATTAGGAGGAGCCGGTTGCCATTGTTGATAGGAAGGCTCGCCAGTTGAGGTTTAAGAAGCTTTCTGCGGTAAATGTCCAGTGGAGGGGTCAACCAGTCGAGGATGAGACTTGGGATACCGAGGAGGACATGCGGAGAAAATATCCACAGTTATTCAGCACTCAAGGTATGATTCTAGACCCGTTCGAGGGAACATTTGTTTACGAGGTGAAGAATGTAACGACCCAATCGACTGTTTTGCTTTCTAGATCCTTGTTTCCTTAATTAAGAGTCCTCGTATGTTCTTTTACTGTTTTATGACTTGCAGGGATGGTTGGTTTAGGATTGGAAGGGTTCGGGTTGAAATCAGAACACTTGGTTCCTTAATAGTGGCCTAAGATGGCAAAGTATGACTTGAGTCAAAATTGTTAGTTAATGAACTCAGAACAAGGATTTGATGATTCCAATAGAATTGTATGATGATTCTTGACTTGGGCGTGTGTTCGGATCAAGATTCGGGTAATCCGGGAGCGTTCCAACGCTTAATGTTAAAAGTTGGGGCATGGGAGGTTTTCATGATCTTTAAATTTGGTTTTAAGTAGACTTCGGTGTTATTAAGGTCCGTTTTGGATTCCGAGCCTGGGAATAGGTACATATGGTGATTTCTGACATGTACACAAAATTTGGTGTCATTCTGAGTTGTGTAAGTAAGATTCTACGCATTTGGAGCTAGTTGAAACGTTTGAAGTTCTTAAGTTGATTCAATTTGGTTTTGGGGTTCCGAGGGTTTGATCAGGTCCGTATTATGTTTATGGACTTTTTGGTGCAATTGGACGGGTTCCCTGGTGGCTCGGGTGAATGTTTGACCACCCAGAGCCAAGTCTGCTATTGCTGGTTCTGGTTTCCTTCTTCGCGAACGTGGAGGTTGAGTCACGTTAGTGGAGAAGGAATTTGGGGGACTTGGTATTTATTCTTTACATTCGCGATCCCTATTCTGCATTCACGAAGATTCGGGACCTGTGACTTTCGCGTTCGCGTGAGCGAGCCCGTGTTTGCGTAGAGGAAAAGGGGCATGGGAGGGGTAAGCATCATTACCATTCGCGTTCGCGAAGGTACCACCGCATTCGTGATGCTTAGGCGGGGAAAGCCTTCGCAATCGCTAAACTGCCCTCGCCTTCATGATGAAGATTTCAGGGCGTGGGCCAGCTTTGCTTTCGCGATCTCAAGGCTTCTTCCGTAATCACGAAGAAGGGTCAACTGGAGATGGGTTTTCATGTAGCATTACAAGGTGAGTAATTTCTACCTAATATAAGTAAAACACATAGATTATGGGTAGATTTTAATGTGTAAAACGTGGAATTTTTTGAAATTTGTTCAAAAATATAGGTTTTAATAAAAATGGGACTAGACCATGAAAATGATTATAGAATTGGGTAAAAATTATTTATTTGTATTCGTGAGGTTATGGGTAACATTTATTTACAAAAGTGTCCCGAATCCGGGCACGTGGACGAATTTTTAGTAATCTTCCAATTTGGATTGGGTAATTACTCTAATAGTTAAATTATGAACTTTTGAACATATATTGATTAGTTGTACAATATTGGGCTAGTTTCGAAATGCATGGCTCCAATTTGTGGCTTTTAGTGTAAATTGTGGACCGGGAAGAGGACTTCGAAACGAGGTCTCTTGCCTAACCTTATAAGAGAGAATTATTTTCATATGTGTTATAAATGGTTATCTGCGAATAATTGTGTGTGCTACGTGCGCACGATGTGACGAGAGTCCGTACGTAGCAAAAATCATGCTTACGTCCGGGTAGTTTTAGGAATCTACCACGTATTACTTGTATTACTTGCACCTAACTTGTTAGTTTAATTACCTAGATTTGTAATTGAAATTGGATAAAGTAATTGTAAGGACTGAGCTTCATTACTTTGTGTCTTGGCGGAATACTTGATTGTTAGCGGAACTTATGCCATCTTTGAGTATTATTCTTATGTGGTAGTCATTAATCAGAGTTTGTAGAGTATTCTCTATTCCCGTGGATCGAGCCGAATGACTTGACAGTAGAATATGTGCATCTATGGTTCGTGCCGGTCGACCCTCGACAGTGTATACAGTATTATGTTTCGGGTTGTACGACCTCGGCATAAATCGTGCGTGATATTGCTCGGAGTCTGATTATACTTGATATTTCTTCTTGATCCGAGACTAAAAAATTACTTTGTGGTTCTTATGTGTTAAATACTTGGCTTGTGATAGTTGGAGACTTTAAATTTACATTACGTTTAATAAATATAAATTCATGTTTCTTGTCTCACTATTGTTGTTGTATTTCATGCCTACTTATGATTTATATATTGTATTTATTGACCGTTAGTAAACGTCGATGTCGACCCCTCGTAGCTCCTTCTTCGAGGTTCAGCTAGACACTTACTGGGTACATGTTGTTTATGTACTCAAGCTAGACTTCTGCACTAATTGTGTAGGATTTAAGGCAGGTGCATCTGATGGCCAGTCAGGCGTGAACCCCCGCTACCCGGAGATTTAGTGGAAAACTGCTTCTTATGCTCCGTTGTACAGCATCTGGAGTCTCTTCCTTGTTGTATTTAGTTTTCTGTCTACCTTATTCCAGGCAATAATATAAGTGGTTTTGTATATTCTACTAGTTGGCTCGTGCACTTGTGACACCAGGTTTTGGGAAATTCTAGTAGACATTCATGGGTTTTTATTAATAAATTCACTACTTCCCTTTAATGTTTAGTTTGTGCTTTATATTACTACGATAACCTACGAATTGTTTCTTTATCAAAACACAAATAAATGACTTAAAAATTATTAAATGAATAATTAGATGGATAGTCATTGTTGGCTTGCCTAGCGGCGACGTTGGACGCCATCACGGCTTATAGTGGGTATTGGGTTGTGACACTAACTGTTTTCATGAAGCCCTTTGAGAACTAAAAAAGATTTGCAAGGACGACAGTCGCGCTTTCTAAAAATCAAAATAAACAAAATGACTTCCAAGTTGGATTTTCTGAGAACCAAACGAACAACAGTTGCAAACCAAATATCTTCAAACGACTTTTCTTTGAAACTTGAGCATAAAATTTGAAATCAGTTTCAAAGGTATATTTAAACCCACGGTCTTTATTTTACACAATTGGCCATTCTTATTTCAAAAGTCAAGTATTTTTAAACCTAACCCCATCTTACAAAATTAATAAGTATAATTGTTATAAACCCGTTTCTAACACTCTTTCAATCGTATATACATTTCGAAGGCTTTTCTTTTAAAACCTACACTCTCCTTTCAAAGTACATATACTACCCCCCCCCCCCCC
>AWOL01S0155861.1:31025-52509 GCA_000715115.1 Nicotiana otophora
CAAATGATAAAGTTTTAAAATATAACATAAGGTAAGCCATACACTTTTAAGCACTAACTAAATAGAATATAGACATCTAAATCCCCAAACCTAGTCTAAGTCCTACGGAGCTACCTCACGTTGATTCTAGGGGGTGTCTAACACTTTTCCCTTAGAAGAACAAGAACTCTTACCCAAATCTAACTGGTTAGCATACTAATAGGATATTGATCTTAACAATTAAATAGGTACCTTAGTATACATTTAAATATTAGGTGGCGACTCGCTTTATCATTAATAGAGAAACCACTAGTTGAATCTTGTGTTTACTTGTGCAAAATAGGGTGCAACAAGGACTTTGCAAGATTTACTCCAAAAAGGTAATTCCATCTCCTTGGACTTGCATGCATGGCTTAATAATGAATATATGAGTAGGAATTTATAGATATAACTTATATGATAGTTATTGGAAACCATAAGTTCACCAATTGAAAATCTGAGCATTTGTAGAGAATGAAAAGTGATTTGTTTGATGAATTGGTTGGTTGGAGATGGATGGTAAGATATTAATATGTTGTTGGAGATCCTTAACTATTTATTGTTGGTTTTAGTGTGAATTGGCGGGGCAAAGAGTGGGTATTGGATGAAGAAATATCATCAATGAAGGTTGTATAGAAATGTGCACACTAGATTCTTGACAAAATCCCTAAGCAAGGAAAATGTAAAACATTCTTACTAATATTGGTAGAATTGTATTGTATTGTTGTAGGATGAAGTTTTGTAGTATGGTGGACCATCGTAGTATCATAAAGGGGCGAGTTCGAGGTATGTTGGCTAAACTCCTTCTATTGAATCAGAATCCACAAGTTCCTTTTAAATTCCAAATGTGGGTTGCTCAAGCCCCTATTCTTATTGTTCCAAATTGCCTCTACCAATTGGTTTATCTGAGTGCGTATGCACTCAAGTCATTTTCTAATTGCCCTATCATGTAACTCTCCATCGGAAAAATGTTTCAATTACGATTATTGTATCTAATGCTTATGACTTGAATCCATGTTTCAAATGCAAATCATTGTGCTCTCTTTTTAGAAGAAAAATTCAGTGTTTTTCAGACTCTTATTGCTCATGTATTTAAAGTCATGATTTCCAAATTTTCTATATGTTGATGACCTATGATTACCCTTGAAAATGAAAGAATGAGAGTATGAGATAGTTGAAATGCGGCCATCGGTCCAGGAACAATGATTTACGTGTAAGGCCAAGAGTGCCAATAAAGTGAAAGATATTGAAAAAGGCTATGAAATGAATCGTAACTCTTTTATATGATAAATATTTTTGGAAGAATCGTTAGGTCACCGAGGAACGGTCGGTTGAAATGACCTAAAATCGAAACTATACATGCCGGTGTAGGGGTGATTGAGGGATACATTCCTGTGGTGATGTGTTGATAGTATTCCCCTTAATTGGGATGAAATAATAGCTAGAAAAGGACCATGTCGACCCACACGACATTGTGGTAAGACGACTTAGCCGATCGGGCGGTGATTGGACACCATGCCGCGCATATGGTGGTGGTGTTGTGTTTCTATGTCCGTCCGCACACACTGGGGTGAGACGGCTTAGCCGATCAGACAGAGATCGGTCCCCATGCCACAAGCATGGTGGTGTGTCTGTACCAATGAGATCCCAGCTTAAAACATTAATATTTACTATAAGATTTACCTTGCTCTTGACTTGGCATTTTAATATTATTTGAGTTTCTTATTGATATCATGTTCCTCTCCTGTTATGTTGGTATTCTATTCCATCAGAGGGTATTTACCTTTACATACTAGTACTATTCCATATGTACTAACGTCCCTTTTGCCGGGGGCGTTGCATCTTTAATGGATACAAATGGTTCCTCAGCATGTGACCTTGACCCTCGTTAGCAGCTTACCTTCTACCCAGCAGATTTTGGTGAGCTCTATTCTGCTTCGGGGCTTTATGTCACTTGATATTGTATTTTGTGTTTTGAGGTACTGTTAGGGCCTTGTCATCGGCACTTTCATACTACTCTTCTATTTAATATAGAGGTTGTAGACACATTGTGGGTTGTATTTTGATTTGGAAAACAAACTAGAAATGTTGTAGTTGTTGGACATGTTTCCACTTTTAAACTATGAACTTGTAATATTTTTGAAATCGTAAATGAAGTTTCTATAAGTAATGAAAATTGGTACTACACATTTTATTCTCACATTTCTATCTCTTGTTATTGATTCACAAATTGTTCATGGGTAAAGTTGGATAGTAGGCATCGAGTAGGCTAGCTCGACTGGGTATCTCAGATGAGCGCCGGTCCCGCTCCCCAAGGTTGGGTGTGACAAGCTTGGTATCAGAGCCTAAGATTGTAAATTGTCCTAGGATTATCTTGGAGTCGTGTCTAGTAGAGTCCTTCTTATTGGTGTGTTGTCGACCACATCTATACTTAGGAGGCTACTTGGGAATTTAGGAATGTTACCTTTCTTTGATATTCTAGATCGCGTGACCGAGCTTGATTATAAAATTGTTCCCTTCCTTTCTCGTGCATTGTTCTAAATATTCAGTACCTGGCGACTAGGAAAAAGGCGAGGAGTGGCCAAAGGGCCAATGCGTGCCAAGGAGTGGTAGTTGATTCTATACCTGATGTTATGGGTGAGTGCCCGAAGGGTATAGGTATTCCCTCAACCACAACACCCCATGATTCTAATTCTCCTACTAAGAATGCACTGATTCCTACTCCTGCTGAGAATGCAAGGATTCCTCCTCCAACTAAGATTCCAGTTCCCCCTCCATCCTTAACCACCGGTCCTAGTGTCTCTAATGTGGACCTTAGGGTAGCCATATAGATGTTGACCCAGATAATGGCTTCCCCGACCCAGAGATTGAATGATACACCTACTTCTTCGAGTCACCAAGGGGATTCTGTGAGGTCCAGGGTGAACTGTTTCCTCCAATTGGATCATCCAGTATTCATGGGTACTAAGCCCGAGGACGACCCCTGGGACTTTATTGATGAAATGCATAAGACTCTTCGTATGATGCGTGCCACTAAGACAAAAGCAATGGAATTGGCCTTCTATCGCCTGAAAGAGGTGCCATACTGATGGTTTGAATTATGGAAGGAGTCCCGTGAGGAGGGGAGCCCTCTGGCGAAGTGGAATGAGTTTCCAGATGCTTTTATAGATCATTTCTTGCTTGGTGAGACTAGGGAAGCCCATGCAGTCGAGTTGGAGGACCTAACGTAAGGTAGTATGAGTGTGTGGGATTGCCATATAAGATTCGCGCATTTGTCTAAGTATGTTGTTTACATGTTGCCCACTATGGAGGCCATAGTTCGCCTATTTGTTCAAGGCCTTAGCCCTTTAGTTATCAACGAGACCGCTACAACCACCTTGAATTATGATATACATTATGGGAAGATGGTGGCATTTTCTCAAGCCACAGAGGCCAGGGAATTGAAGAACATAATTGAGCGAGAAGGTAGCAAGAAGGGCCGGTCTGCGGGCAACTTTGGTGGTTCTTCCAGTGGTGGCAGTTGTGGAAGGGCAGTGTTTAGGAGAGGGTCATCTAGACCTTCACAGTCTTTTGCTCGGTTGTCGGCGAGTGCACCAACACTAGGGCTTGGTCAGCAGCAGTAGAGTCGTTTCAGGCCCAGACTGGGCAATAGGGGTCTTATCAACATGGTCAGTCGGGCAGGGGATTTTAGTCGCACCGAAGGCCCGCATGTCCTAGGTGTGGAAAAATGCACTTAGGTATCTCCTACATGCATTTTCCCGTATGCTACGAGTGTGGTTTTAGGGGTCACATTCAGAGCGATTGCCTTTCGTCCTGTTAGAGTGCTGGTAAGGGAAGGGCGCAGCCGGGCAGTTCAGCAGCTACTACTTCTACAGCACCTCCTCCAGCTCGAGGTACTCCGGCACCTGTAGGGCATGGTGCAGCTAGTGGTGGTGCCTAATGTTTGGGAGGGCCTAGCATGTTCTATGCTATGAGGGGTTGCCAGAGTTTAGAGACTTCTCCAGATGTTGTCACAATTATATTCATTGTCCAATCGCATGATATATATGCCCTTATAGATCCTAGTTCCACCTTGTCATATATTACTCCTTATGTTGCTATGAAATTCGGTATAGAACCGGAACTGCTTCATGAGCTGTTCTCTTTATCTACTCCAGTTGGTAAGTCTATCTTGGCTACACGAGTTTATAGGGATTGTATTGCCACGGTGAATGATTGAGACACCATAGCCGATCTAATTGAATTGGTGATGGTGGATTTTGATATAATAATAGGGATGGACTGGCTTTATTCATGTTTTTCCAAGCTTGATTGCTGAACTAAAATCGTTATGTTTGAGTTTCCTAACGAGCTATTCATAGAGTGGAAGGGGAATGACGTCATGCCAAAGGGTAGGTTTATCTCTTACCTTAAGGCCGCAAAGATGATCAGTAAGGGGTGTATCTACCACTTGGTCCGAGTCACGGACACTGAGGCTGAGGCACTATCACTTGAGTCCGTACCAGTTGTGATTGAATTTCCAATGGTCTTTCCTAATAAGCTTCTTGGGATCCCACTAAACAAGGAGATTGATTTGGGATCGATGTGTCGTTAGTTTCGTAGCCTATATCAATTCCACCCAATTGAATGGCTCCAACGGAATTGAAGGAACTGAAGGAGCAGTTGAAGGATTTGTTAGAAAAGGTTTCACAAGCGTGTCACCATGGGACGTATCGGCAGCTCAACAAGGTCACCATCAAGAATAAGTACCCGATGCCAAGATTAGATGACTTGTTCGATCTGTCGCAAGGTGATAAATACTTCTCCACGATTGACTTAAGATCGGGGTATCACCAATTGAAGATCAGGGAATAGGATATTCCAAAAATAGCTTTTATGACTCGGTATGGGCACTTCGAGTTTCTGGTGATGTCTTTTGGGCTAAAGAATGCCCCGACAACTTTCATGGATGTTATGAATCGAGTCTTCAACCCTTTCACGAAGTTGTATTCACGAAGTTGGAAGGACCATGTCGATCATCTTTGGTTAGTTTTGCAAACACTAAGCCAACCCATGTTGTATGCAAAGTTTTCGATATGTGAGTTTTTGCTTGAATCTGTCGCTTTCTTGAGTCATGTCGTCTCTAGTAAGGGAATCAAGGTTGATCCTCAGAAGATTGCAGCGGTGAAGAATTGGCCTCGACCTACAATTCCAACAGAGATTCGTAGTTTCTTAGGGTTAGCTGGGTATTACAGAAGATTTGTGGAGGGTTTATCTTATCTTGCCTGTCCATTGACTAAATTGACACAGAAGGCATCGAAATTCCATTGGTCGGATGCTTGTAAAAAGAACTTTCAAGAGTTGAAGTCAAAGTTGACTACGACACAGGTGTTAACCTTACTGGAGGGTACAGATGGGTTTGTGGTGTATTGTGATGCTTCAAGGATTGTACTTGGGTGTGTATTAATGAAACATGGCAAGGTAATCTCTTATGCTTACAGTCAACTCAAGAACCATGAGAAGAATTATCCAACGCATGACTTAGAGCTTGCGGAGGTGGTGTTTGAATTGAAGATTTGACGTCATTATTTTTTTGGGGTCCATATGGACATATTCACAGACCATAACAGTCTTCAATACATCTTCAAGCAAAAGCGTTGAATCTAAGACAAAGGAGATGACTTGAGTTACTCAAGGACTACGACATCGATATTTTATATCATCCGTGGAATGCTAACGTTGTGGTGGATGCTCTTAGCCAGAAATCCATGGGTAGTTTGGCTCACTTGGAGGAATACCAAAGGCTATTGGCGAAGGAAGTTGACCGGTTGGCTAGTTTGGGAGTTCGGCTTGCGGACTCTAAGGAAGGTTAGGTGGTTATGCAAAATAGGGCCGAGTCATCACTCGCGGTAGAAGTCACGGAGAAATAATATGACGATCCGTTATTGGTGCAGCTGAAGGAGGGAATTCATAAACATAAAACCACAACTTTTTCTCTTGGCATGAATGATGGTACATTCAGGTACCAAGGGCGAATATGTCTTCCGAATGTTGAAGGTCTCCAGGAGAGAATCATGACCGAGGCTCATAGTTCAAAGTATTCCGTGCACCCAGGCTTAACGAAGATGTACCATGATCTCAAAGAAGTCAACTGATAGAATGACATGAAGTGAGACGTAATAGACTTTGTGGCTGGATGCCCGAAACTGTCAGCAAGTGAAGACCGAGCACTATAAGCCCGATGGTTTTGCACAAAACATAGAAAATGCAATGTAGAAGTAGGAGATGATCAATATGGTCTTTGTGGTAGGTCTACCTTGCACTCCTCGTAAGTTTGATTCGATTTGGGTTATTTTGGACCGAATCATGAAATCAGCACACTTCTTGTATGTTAAGGCCATTGATACAGCAAAACACTATGCTCAGTTGTATATAAAGGAAATAGTCAGGTTGCATGGAACTCGAGTCTCTATCATCTTTGATCTAGGGGCATAGTTCACTGCTAACTTTTGGCCGAAATTTCAACAAGGTTTGGGTACTCAGGTAAATCTTAGAACAACTTTCCATCCACAAACCGACGGGCAAGAAAATCAGACTATTTAGAAGCTTGACGACATGTTACGCGCTTGTGATCCTGACTTCAAGGGTAGCTAGGATGATCATTGGCCATTGATAGAATATGCCTATAACAACAGCTACCATGCCATCATATGAATGACACCGTTCGAAGCTTTATATGGTAGGATATGTAGATCTCCCATTCGTTCGTTCGAAGCTGGGGAAGCAGAATTGATAGGGCCAGACCTCGTGCATCAGCGTATGGAGAAGGTCAAGCTAATTAAGGAATGGCTGAAAACTGCTTAGAGTCGCCAGAAGTCAAATTAAGATGTGCATCGTAGAGACTTAGAGTTCAAGGAGGATGATTGGGTGTTCTTTAAAGTTTCCCCCATGAAGGGCATAATGTGATTTGGGAAGAAAGGAAAATTGAGTCCAAGGTACATCGGCCTATACATGATCATGCGTACGGTTGATCAGGTGGCTTATATTCTCGAGTTACCTCAAGAGATGTCTGTAGTGCACCCGGTGTTTCATGTGTCCATGTTGAAGAATGTAGTTGGAGACACGTTGCTCATCGTCGCAATGGAGGCTACTGAATTTAATGAAGAATTGACTTATGAGGAGATTCCAATTTCCATTCTTGATAGGCAAGTTCGAACGTTGAGGATTAAAGAGATTGACTTCGCCGAAGTGCTATGGCAAAACAAATAAGTTGAAGAGGCCACCTGGGAGGCCGAGGAAGACATGAAAATAAAATACCCTCATTTGTTTGTGTAAACATATAGTTGTGTTTAAGGGAATGTTAGAAGTTTAATTTGTATGGGTTATATTCAACTTGTACAATTTATGCTAAATGCCCATTTTGGTAATATAATGCCTATGATGTTATATGATACGTCGTTTTGTTATGAACATGTTGTTAGGATTGGTATCTGGGACTCTCTGATAGGTGGATAGGCCCAAATACAGGGGAAACTCTGTTGAAATTTTTGGAAATTTGGGGACTAAGCAAATTCTAATTTATTGGTGCATGAATGAGGAACTAAGTCATGTTGGGTGTTTAGGGCAGACTGTAACGCTCATTCGAGGACGAAGGAACCTAAGTGGGGGAGAATGTAAGGCCCCGTAATATAAGCAATTATATGTGAAAATGGGTTTGGAACATATTAAGAAGGATTATAAGTGGGAAGGATTTGTGTGGAACAAGTTGGATATATTAAGTGGAAAAGATGACTCAATTTGCGCAACACCTGACTTTAAGCGGGTATTACTCTCATAGCAAAAATATATTTTTCTTGAATTTTGTCCGTAAAGCGTAGCCCTTCGAGTCTATTTCAAATCATCAAAGCATTTATCATTTGGATATTTCTACAAGAAGTTATGATCAATTTACTTAAGTAAGGCAGACTGAACAAGGAATAAGGGTTTAAGGCCTTATATCGTACCTCGAGATCTCCACTTTTTTGTTTGTGTACCTCAAATAGCCATGGATGAGGGTACCATCATGTAGTCATGGTTTCATACTTAGAGAAAGGTTTGGAAGTGAGTTGGGGACTACATTATAGCAATATATAGAAGGAGGATAAGTTGGAAAACAAGAAATAGAGAAAGGATGCAACTAAGGGGTTCGTCTAAACTAGTGTGTCGTGCTGGTTTGAATGAGCCAAGACCCCCAGCCATTTTAGCAAACAGTAAAGTAATTCCCCAGCACGCAAACTTGAACGAGAGCTCGTCCATGTCCGCGCGACGTGCAAGGACGTACAAGCTAGGCCTGAAGCCTTTATAATGGACATTTCGGAAGCTCACCTCCCCCATTACTATTGGTTGATTCTTGGAGCTCCTCTCCACTCTCTCAAGACCCCGAACTCCTTCTATTTTCAAGGTGAGTAATCCCTACCAGTTTAGTGTTTTATTCTATCAATTCCACCATAAAACTAACCATATCCACCATGGAATCATTAGATTTTCAAGGGATCTTCCCAAGAGCTAACGTGAGGACTTTGCAAGATTTACTCCCAAAAGGTAATTCCATCTCCTTGGACTTGCATGCATGGTTTAATAATGAATATATTAGTAGGAATATAGTGATTGAACTTATGGGATGGTGATTGGAACCATAAGTGCACCAATTGGAATTTTGAGAATTTGTAGAGAATGAAAAGTGATTTGTTTGATGAATTGGTTGGTTGGGATGAATGATAAGCCATAAATATGTTGTTTGAGATCTAAACTATTTTAGCTTGGTTGTAGTATGAATTGGTGGGTAAAAGTGTGGGTATTGGATGAATAAATATCATCGATGAAGGTTGTAGAGAAATGTGCACACTAGATGCACGACATAATGCCTAAGGGAGAAAAATATAAAACATCCTCACTGATATTGGTACAATTTTGTTGCATTGTTGTAGATTAAAGTTGTGTAGAATGGTGGACCATCATTGTCATGACCAAGCCTAGGGCCGCGACGGATAACCGACACTAATGGTCGATCATAACTAAACTAGATGATAATCTACTAATCATTAATATAAATAGATAAACTGAACAAGAATAAGCACAACTAATAAGAACTGTACAATTTGGAAAGTGGACAAGGCTAAAACAAGCTGACATAAAAACATACTAATTGCACATGTGCATATATATGGGCCTCTAGGAGTGCTGAACTGAAAACGTACTGAATGGAACAGGGTCTCGTCATACCAAAACGAGCTGACTGTACACATGCAAAAGATAAGTAACACTGGGAGTAACCAGATTGACTCCAACAACTTGTGGATGGCCTACTGATATGGCTCAAATGTTGATCTATCTATGCATGCACGGCATGAAACATAGCGTCCCGGAAGGGACGTGAGTACGATTTGTACAAAGCATGTAGGGTGGAAAGTATATGCAAGGCATATTAATGTATAAGTGTAAGATTGAAATCTAAATACAAACTGAAAGCTAAAAAAGAGTCTGAACTAGCAACAAATCTGGAACTTAACCGAAGTTTAAGCTGAAACTGTGCTGAAACTGAACAACTATCTGAACTGGTACCTATCTTATGTTATGGGCTATATCCCCCCAATCATGTAACTATAAAACTGAACTAGCCACATGTATAGTCATGAAATGCAAACTGTACCTATATACGCGTATATAGCATGCCTAACTGGTGTTATGAGCCGTATCCCCCCAGCAGGTAAATATATAATCAACAGGCATGGCTGATGTTATGGGCTATCTCTCCCCAGCATATAATCAATAGGCCTCGCTAGTGTTATAGGCTATCTCCCCCAGCATATAATCAATAGGTCTCACTGGTGTTATGATCTATATCCCCCCAGCATAATCAATGTAAGCATGTATGAGGCAAAATGTATGAGGCAAAACACATGTGGAAACATCATTTGGACTCAAGGGATCATGAAGGAAACCATAAACGGAATCACAAACGTAATTTATTGCTCGTCGTCCTTAAATTGGACGGAGGAGCCTATCCCCAATTTAGGGAGAAACTGAGAATTTACATGAGATATTAAGGTTAATTAACTCATTAGGATCCATCTATATTCAATTTGGAACCAAGGAACTCAAGATTTGTCCAACTCTTAGAATTTCCAAAAAGTTCGGTAGAGTTTCCCCTAAAACTGGATGACACAATATACACGAGAATAGATACCTGGCCAAGATGATAAAATCAAAATAAAGGATATCTAGTTATCCACAATAGTGTCAAACGATCGATAAAATGGAATTGTGACATGAAATTCTAATTATGATTTAGGAGTAATATAAGTATCAACACATGAAAATTAAGCTTATATAATCATAAATAAAGCTATTAGGATCATATGGGGGTTATGTATACATAAAAACATCAAACGGACGGAACAAACGGAAGTCCGCATGGCATAGGCCGAATTGGCAATTTTCCCTTTTGCTTTTGTTGTGTTTTGAAGTTTCAACCTAAACTATTTTCTTCCATAATTCACATATGGAATTTAATAATATGAAAGGATATATTACATGATGATATTTCCCTTGAACAACCCTTAAAAGATGAAGAAGAAAGGCTAGAACATAGCTACACCAAATCATGCCGAAGACGAATTGAAAACCATACATACCTCTTATTTTCTTGCTTCAAAACCTTGTTCCCTTTGATGCACACCCTTAATTATGCTTCTATAACTAAAATACAGTGGTGAAAAGCTTACTTATACACGAAATGCTTTCCATAACACGAGTTATAAGGATAAATGGGGGTGGCAAAGTCTTACCTATGTCGTAAGGATCGCGTTGATGTGTTCGTGTCTTGATTTTGAGTTACGGATTATAGAATTGCTTCAAAACCCTAAGGATGTATTTAGGATATCTAGAGAGACCTTTAAGGTGTTATTTGGTTGTAAATGTGCCTTAGATACGAAGGATACAACTTTATATATCAAGATATACCTCAACCGACCTTGTGGGTCCCAAAGGGAACTGCTTGCGCAGTCTTACAAAAACGTGAATATCTCTCCACTCCGATGTCGTTTCAATGCAAGGTTTAATGCATTGGAAACTAAACTCGTAGATCTGGAATTTTGTGCATAGATCACCCCATCATTCTAAGCACATTTAGAGAAATGCTAAGTAACATTAGACCTAAATTTAAAATAAAATTAGGAACTTAACTTACGACTACTTTTGTCAATTTTTGTTTCCTAACTCGTTTAACGTCAAAAAATAACACACAAATATAATTCGACTAAAATACCTCATAATATAATCTAATTATCATGTTAATCACCCTTGTATCACCCCAAAAGTATGGGTCATAACATTCCCAACTTGCCATTTTGATGAAACTTATTTTCATCGATTTGTTTAGCTTCTAAACCTTCCAACCCTCTTGGTGCTTGCAGTTCATGATCTTAAATATATGTAAAATCCAAGGTAATATGATTAACTTACTTTATGTACTTTCAAAGATGATCTAATTTTCGAACATATATCAACTGACTTAAGACATACTTTTTTGTACGAAAACGTGGGGTGTAACATCATTCCACCCTTCGGAACATTCTTCCTCGAATGTTGACTGATGTGCTTATCAGTTGCATAACCTATAACTCTTACGAATACTTCTATACTGTCCTTTCCATCTAGGAAATTGTTCTATAAATAAATCTAAAGGCCGGGGCATTCCCCCTTTTTGGCCTCTTTCTCACACCATAACCTGCGTTAGGAATTCTTCCAATATCGTAATTGTTGCTACCTTCTATCACGCAGCTTGTACGACTCTGTCCTTACACTCACACCTATGCGACTCTTTTTTCCTTTTTCCTCTCACTTTGTGAAAATATACAGAACTCTAGGCATCTATAAGTGTACTGTAGTTCTTCGTTTGGTACTATGTCGAACTTATGACTATGGCCACATTTTGTTTCATAGCCTCGATTATCATTACTGTATCTAGATAGGTCATATTATACCATCACACATACTTCAGTTTATTATTACCAAGGTCTTCTACCCAACTCCAAGTTACTCTCTCGCAGCTTATCTTTATTCTATATGTATAAATCTAAGTCCTTTAATGCTTTCCCATTACTTTTCATCTTAGGAATGACAGCCTAATCTCATCTCATACTTCTGAACTTTTATCCATCTATTGTTGATTCACCTTAATGTCAATCTATAATCTACCACTGATAATTTGAAACCTCTTATGTAATATATTATCACTAGGACACATATCTCATCGGGGAACATCTGAAGTTATTTGCCTAGTCCACCTATGGACAATACTATACTTCAATAACCGTATTTTATAGCATCTCAATGTGATTCATCTTATGGAGGGTATTCTAATTTTGTGCAATTCATGAAATCCCTTCTCTTTGAATCATCACTCAACTGAAGGCCTAAACGTCCTCCTCCTATCATTTATTACAGTTACACTCTTATTCTATTACCAGGGCAACATCCCATCTCTACCAAATGCTTCTAGTCTTAAACTCCTCCGAGTACATTCACGCTATACTGAGCTTTNCATCAACTGACTTAAGACATACTTTTTTGTACGAAAACGTGGGGTGTAACATCATTCCACCCTTTGGAACATTCTTCCTCGAATGTTGACTGATGTGCTTATCAGTTGCATAACCTATAACTCTTACGAATACTTCTATACT
Organism: Nicotiana otophora; assembly: GCA_000715115.1. Lineage (NCBI taxonomy): Eukaryota > Viridiplantae > Streptophyta > Magnoliopsida > Solanales > Solanaceae > Nicotiana > Nicotiana otophora. The sequence goes on from AWOL01S0155861.1 coordinate 43,748, forward strand.
GTCCTTTCCATCTAGGAAATTGTTCTATAAATAAATCTAAAGGCCGGGGCATTCCCCCTTTTTGGCCTCTTTCTCACACCATAACCTGCGTTAGGAATTCTTCCAATATCGTAATTGTTGCTACCTTCTATCACGCAGCTTGTACGACTCTGTCCTTACACTCACACCTATGCGACTCTTTTTTCCTTTTTCCTCTCACTTTGTGAAAATATACAGAACTCTAGGCATCTATAAGTGTACTGTAGTTCTTCGTTTGGTACTATGTCGAACTTATGACTATGGCCACATTTTGTTTCATAGCCTCGATTATCATTACTGTATCTAGATAGGTCATATTATACCATCACACATACTTCAGTTTATTATTACCAAGGTCTTCTACCCAACTCCAAGTTACTCTCTCGCAGCTTATCTTTATTCTATATGTATAAATCTAAGTCCTTTAATGCTTTCCCATTACTTTTCATCTTAGGAATGACAGCCTAATCTCATCTCATACTTCTGAACTTTTATCCATCTATTGTTGATTCACCTTAATGTCAATCTATAATCTACCACTGATAATTTGAAACCTCTTATGTAATATATTATCACTAGGACACATATCTCATCGGGGAACATCTGAAGTTATTTGCCTAGTCCACCTATGGACAATACTATACTTCAATAACCGTATTTTATAGCATCTCAATGTGATTCATCTTATGGAGGGTATTCTAATTTTGTGCAATTCATGAAATCCCTTCTCTTTGAATCATCACTCAACTGAAGGCCTAAACGTCCTCCTCCTATCATTTATTACAGTTACACTCTTATTCTATTACCAGGGCAACATCCCATCTCTACCAAATGCTTCTAGTCTTAAACTCCTCCGAGTACATTCACGCTATACTGAGCTTTCTATAACTTACAGAAACCATCTGCTCCATTGTTTTGATGGGCTCAATCCCGAGGCCTTACCTATTCTTATCACTTCTTTACTCACTTATTCTTATCCTTACTCAGGTCTACCGAAAACCTTGTTGCTCTACCATACTTTAGCTTAGTACCTATACATATCTTCTCATACTAATCGCAACCTTCATTTTACTTTCTAGCACCATAGATTTCCTTATGTTATTCTAGAACCCCAAGCGAGACATTACATCATCTCTAAATCTAACCCGATGGTAGCCTGATCTCGGATCTATCTTCGAGAAGCACTTGGCACCGTAAAGCTGGTCGAACAAGTCATCAGTTCTAGGAAGGGGATATTTGTTCTTGATCGTAACCTTGTTCAACTGTTTGTAATTTATGCACATACGTAGGGGCTATCTTTCTTTTCACAAATAAGACTAGTGCCCCCCTAGGAGAAGTGTTGGGTCTAATGAAATCTTTATCTAACAGATCTTTCAACTACTCCTTAAGTTCCTTTAATTCTACTGGTGCCATCCTGTAAAGAGGAATAGATATTGGTTGCGTACCCAACACTTTATCGATGGGAAGGTCTATTTCCCGCTTTAGAGGAAGATCTGGAAGCTCATTTGGAAATACGCGAGGGAACGTATTCGCTACTGGAATTGATTCAAGAGTCAGCATTCCCTTATCGATTATCTTCCTCACCTTAAGGTACGAAATATATCTACTTTTGGTGATGCAGAAACACCTTTCCATTCTATAGCTGACCCTTCTAGAAAATTGAACTGGACCGTCATTGTTCTATAGTCAACATTAGCATAGCAAGAAGACAAGAAACCCATACCAAGTATAATATCAAAGTCAACCATTTCTAACTCAATCAAGATAGTTGTAGTACTACGATCGCCAATCACCACCGTGCAACCTCTAAAAACACACCTAGCTACTACTGAAACACCAACTGGGTTGGCTACCTCAAAACATTTAATGGCTTCTGGTTCTATCCCAAACATATTAGCAACAAAGGGAGTGTTACGCCCCAAACTCGGGGAGCGCGACCGGAGCTCAACTGAGAGAACCCGGCCGAGCAAGCCTGTTAGATTTCCTTCTACCCAAACTCATCCATGAATAAATATGAGATATACTCTATTAATCAAACACTGAAAAGGTTTTTATTAACAACTTCCATTGTATTCCCATTAGCATCTTCATTCATAATTTTTAAAATATTACGAGTTTATAGAATTAATGATAAACATGATTTCCAAATACCAACATTTCTAGTTCAATTCCTAACATCAACCACAACCCACAATTTGTCTACGGAGCCTCTAAGTACAATAGAAGAGTAATATGGAAATGCCAGAAACGAGGCCCCGGCTATACCTCAAAACACAGTACACGAGAAACAAAAGATACATGACCCCGAAATGAAGTGGGGCTCACTAAATAAGCTGAAAGAGTGTACTGCTATCACTGATCAATGTCGCCTGCTGTAGAACCACCTGCATCCATTAAAGATGCAGCGCCCCCGGCAAAAAGTACGTTAGTACTGTCGAATAGTACTAGTATATAAAGCTAAAAGTCCTCTTTCAAAATAGAATGACCATATAAGAAAATACAATACATAAAACTGGCAAGTCACAATCAACAATATCCAAATGTCCAGTTAAAACATAATAATTTTCAAAATACGAACTTCATATACAATTATTGGTTGGGAGATCATTAGCACCGATATGCCACCATCTTTGTTAGCACAGAGTCCGATCACGCCCGATCGGCTAGGCCATCTCACCTCAACATTTTTTACATTGTAAAAATTCTTATTAGTATTTCCAGACACTCACAACAACAATATTTCCTTGGCTCATTTGGCCATTCACAAGATTCTGTATTCCTGGCACGGTGGCCATATTTCATATTCCACACTTTCACCTCTTTCAATTTTAAAGATCACCATCAAATATCAACATATAGAATATTTCAGCAATCATATAACTCAAATTTATTAGTAACGGGAACTTTAAACACAAAAGGTTTCTTACCAAATAATGGGGCATACCGACCAACAATGCCAGCACACATCAAATCATAAGCAATCAATACTCCATTTATGTTTGCAATACTCTTTCCCAGAAATGACAATATACAATTTCAATACCTGAGTATGTAAGAGCTCGAATCACACTAGATATATTTGTAAAGCAAAGCATTAGTTAAAGCAGCCACTTATGGGCATGACTTGAGTACAAAAGCTTTTAGGCAATTATATTTTCGAAATCATTTTTAAACAGTTGAGTAGGCTCATTTCATATTCTTTAACGCATCCTCTCAAATCATTTGCACTACTAGCACAATCATAACTTAAATTCTTGGCCCGTTGGCCACACACTATACACCCAATTCAATTATTCCATTTCCAACCATCTTTATAGATTATCAACATTAAGACATTTCCAATCAAGACTTTAGGTACACATGAGCAATTAAGAGTTTTAAGAATATTAAGATTTTCTCACACAATTTGACATACTAGCTTTCATTTGAAATACGATTCAAAGCCATAACACTTTAATGTGCAATCCACATCTTGAAACTCACGGGAACATTATGGAATTTGATTATATGAGAGAAAGTTTAGCCAACATACTGCAATTGAGCTTCCTTATACTCTAAAATATTCCAAAAATCTTAGCAACTTCAATCTATTTTGAAAATATAACAAATTGAATCAAAATTAGGAGGATGATCATGATTCTAGCTCATTTGGTATTTTGTCAAACACTAAGTGTGCATCAATGTTTTAAGGTGCTTTTATGGAGCATTCCATCATCCCACAACCCATTCTTTACCATTTGTAGCTCAATAATCTTTCTACACCCTTTGAAAACACATGCATGTAAGATGGACAACTCCCATACCCAAATATTATCTTGCTAATTACCCATTGCAAGACAAAATTCGAAATTGAGGGTTAGGGTGTAGAATCTTACCTTTAGGATGAAGACCAAGTGAGTTTTCCCTGTTAATCTTCCAAGATTCGAGCAAGAATTGAAGAACAATTATTGAGGAACACCTTCGCACTCTAGGGCACTCCCTCTCACTCTAAAATGTCAGATTTTTAGCACAAAAATGGCCCAAAGCGTGTATTTAACGAAGTAGGGTCGGGTTTTAAAAACCCAAAAATAGAGCTCCGGAACAAGGTCTGCGATCGCATAGTTGATATGCAGTCTGCATGTCGGCCGCATAATTTGGCCTCCAAAACTGGGCGTGACTGACACGGTCTGCGATTATTATGCGGCCCGCAGACCTGTTCTGCGGTCGCATAGTGCATCGCAGAATGGTTTCGTGGTCGCATAGTGCACCACAGAACCTCCCTCCGAAAAATCCCAAAGCGGTATATGCGACAAGAGTGCGGCCCGCGAAGTGGTTATGCGGTCACATAATGGCCGCAAAATTTGACATCAAAATGACCCAGAAAACTGACCCACTCTGCAACCATTCTGCGGTCCGCATAGTGGCTTTGCGGTCGCAGAATAGGCCACAAAAATGCCTACTTCTGCCCAAAATTTTCCTCACCTCCCCAGCGCACTGTTCAATCCAAAAGGTCTGAACCGCGGCGAGCTTGCTTGCCGCGAAGAATTTATACAATCATCAAACAAGTAAGCCTACTCCGGCACCACGGAACCTTGAATTCATTTGCAAAATTTTACGAGGATTTACACTGAAATACTTCAATATTTTCTGGGGCGATACAGGGAGTAACATATGATAGTGTCGAACCAGGATCTATCAACACATACCATTATGAGAATTCACTAATAAAGTACCTGTAACCACGTATAATGAAGCCTCCCGATCCTGATGACCAACCAGTGAGTAGGTGCGGTTCTGGGAGCCACCTGTAGTAGGAGATCAGCCTCGGCCTCTACCACGACCTGCTAGTGTCTAGGGAACCTGCCCTTGTGGGCGTGTTGGTGCTGAAGAAGCTGCAACTGATCCTGATGGCTGAGTTACACCAACTACCACCACTAGATGGGCAATCTCTCATACAATGGCCTGAATCACCACAAACATAACATGCATCTACACCCAGCAGGCATCGGCCCAAATAGCGTCTACCAAATTCAGAATACCTAGGGTAAAGTGAACCACCCCGACTAGCTCTAGATTGTGAGGGTCGATTAAATCTCGGCCACTAAAATCGTGAAGGAGTACTAGCTTCTGTCTACCTGACACTATGTTGTCTACTAGCACCAGATGTCTCACCAAAGGATCCTGAAAAATTTGCCTCTCTTTCTAGAGCTTATTTATCTATTAGCCCTCTACTTATGTTTCCTTTCTTCAAGTGCTAACACGAATGCCAGAATACGTGAAATGTCCACATCTGACTGTATAGATACGGTCATACAATTATTTACTAAGGGACGACCAAGTCCCATTACATAACTGTGTACCCTATCCTCCACGTCTGATACAACTGTAGGAGCAAACCTCGCCAATGAATTAAAGTGGAGGTTGTATTCCACAACACTTATACCCCATTGACTCAATGTCAGGCACTGATCCAATCATTCTCTACGTGTCTCTGTAGGTAAGTAATGGAGGAGGAATGCTTTCAAGATCTCTCGCCATGTAGTTGAAGCAGCATTTGCTCCCCTAGACATCTCCAAAGTGGTATACCAACCTACTGCTAGATCCTGTAATCTATATGCTGCCAATGCAATAGCCTCTCTATCTGTGGCATGCATAACTCTGAGGGCTCTGGCTACTCTATCTAGGAAATCCTTGGGATCCTTTATTGTACTAAATCCCGTGAAAACTGGAGTCTCTAATCTGAGGAAATCACGAATCCTAGAACTTGTATTGTCATTCTGAGGACATGCATGCTACTTTCTGGCTTGAGCAGCTGCAATGGTAGTCAACAATCTGACGGCATCCCTCATGTTGCCATGCTGAGGAGCTAGAGGTGCGGTAGATGGAGCACCCCTAACCTCTCCCTAAATAGACTAAGTCTGTGAAGCTCCGGATAGAACCTCATGTCTGGACTCCTTGTCACGCCCCGACCTCGGGGAGCACGATCGGTGCTCAACCAGGATACCCTGGTCAAGCAAGCCTTTACATTGCCTTCTACTCAACTCGCCCATAAATAAAGAGAAGATACATTTATATCATTAATTAAACATTAAGAGGTCATGTGAATAACACCAGTTCATCTCCATCAGTTACGTCACTAACAAGTCCCCAAAACAGTATACTATACATTCGTAGTTAAAGTGGGACAGATGATACAATTACAAAAAGTTTAGTTCAACCCTCCCAAAATAATATACAACCCACACTATGTCTACGGAGCCTCTTACAGAAATAAAAGAGTGCTACGATAGTGCCGGCAACAAGGCCCCAGCTATACCTCAAAACACTATGTACAAAGGATAATAGATACAAGACCACGAAATGAGGTGGCGCTCACCAAGTCAACTGAGTAGAGGGTGTGCTGCTATCACTGATCAATACCACCTACTATGGAACCACCTACATCCATAAAAGATGCAGCGCCCCCGACAAAAGGGACGTTAGTACATATAGTATAGTACCAGTATGTAAAACTAAACACTCTCTCAATAGAACGAGTAACAGTAAACGGAGAATAAAACATGAAATCAATAAGAGACTCAAACAATATCTAGGTGTCAAGTTAGGGGAAAGGTAAATTTCAAGTAAGTTTCAGTAATTTAAGTTGGGAGATGTTTAGCACCAATACACCACCGTGTTTTAGCACGGAGTCCGATATAAGCCTGACTGGCTAAGCCGTCTCATCCCGAGACATACACTCACAATACCACCATGTGCGCATCATGGCGTCCGGTCTCAACCCGATCGTCTAAGCCGTCTTACCACAATGCCGTGTGGGTCGACATCACATCACATCTCGCTAGCAATAATCTCATCCCATTTAAGGGGAAACACCTCAACATACCAATCTCATCCCATATAAGGGGAAACAATTTTATCACATTAACACGGGGATTTACCCCTCAATCACTCCTACACCGGCACGTATAGTTTCGGGGTTAGGTTGTTCCGACCTACCCTTCTTCGGTGGCTAAACGGGACTCCCAAGGTATTTATTATTAAAAGGATTTACCACTCATTTTCTGATCTTTTTCATATCTTTCATTCCATTGGCACCAATGGCCATGACGCAATATCATTCTTGGAACATTAGCCATACATCATATTTCATGTTCTCTTACACAATTGACATGATAGCTTTCATTAGAATCACGTTTTTAAATCATAACGTAATAACACACAACCCATACTTAAGCCACATTCTCAACATTGACTCAACATAACAAGAATCTTTGGAATACATATTGAACGTATATTTATTTTGACACAAGGCTTGTTTGGAACAATCAATTTATAATGAGCATCACGAGAATTGCAAGGATATTGTGGGGTTTAATTCCAAGAGAAGAGTTTAGCCAACATACCTCATTTTGAGCTTTCCTTAATTCACTACAGTGTTCCGGAATTCTAGCAACTTTGATCTATTTAGAGACACAATAACATTGAACACGAATTTATATTCATGATTAGTAGATTGTCAGCAATTTTAGTGATGATCGGCACTTAGTGTTGGTTATCCATCGCGAACCTAGGTTGGATCATGACAAACATGGTATTAGAGCAGTTCAATCCTAGGGTGTCTACAGGCCATGTCTAGTAGAGTATGATTTATGGGTGTGTTGCGCATCACACTTATAAACAAAAGGCTACAGGGAATTATAGGATGGTTGTCCTTCGTTATTCTCTAGATCATGCGATAGATCTCTGCTATAAGAACTCAGCCTACTGACGAAACATTTTATTTGTAGCAATACGGTCGAAGAGACTCACAGCTACCTAGAATGGCAAAGGCGTTACTGGCATGGGTAGTAGTAGAGTACCCCCTGAGCCAGATAAGCAAGAGGAGTGTAAGGACCCGTAAAACATTTACCTAAAACCCGGGGTTTCGTGGTGCCGAAGTAGGCTTATGTGTTGATGATTGTGGGGATTCTTCGCAGCGAGCAAGCTCGCCGCGGTACGGACTTTTTGGGTTGATCAGTGTGTCGAGGAATTGAGCAAATGTTTTGGAAGTGCAGGGCATTTCTGTGGCCCATTCTACGGTCGCAAAACTAATATGCGGACCGCAGATCTACCGCAGGCTGAAGCAGAAATCTGGGCAAATGTTTAGACCATTATGCGGTCCCTTATGCGGCTGCATAATCATGTTCTGCGGCGCATTATGCGACCGTAGAATATATCCGTGGACTGCAGAATACGTCTGCGAACCGCAGATCGGTCGCAGAGTGAGGCAGAAGTGCCAGTTCCGAAGGGCCAATATGCGGTCCATTTTGTGGACCGCATAAGCATTATGCGGTCGCATATGTGACCACAAATCTACGTTGGGGCTTCTTTTTTTTCTAATTTTTGACCCGACCATATTTCGATATATTGAAGTAAAGGGACACTTTTGAAGCAAAAATTTGATATTTCTAGAGAAAGGGATTACCATAGAGTGAGACAGGAAGTTCCTAGGCTCATTGATCACTAATTCTTGCTCAAAGTTGAAGAATGCACAAGAAAATGCACTAGGTCTTCATCCTAGAGATAAAATTCTACTCTGTAGCCCTCAATTTCGTGATTTTAACTGAAAATAGGTAATAAGCCAAGCAATTCTTGGCTATGGGAGTTGTTCCATTTTGCATGCATTTAATATCTAGGGTTATGGGGAGATTGTTGAGCTCAATTGGGTAGATTTTGGGTAGAGAAATAAAGGAATCCACTATAGGAGAACCTTGAGATCATAAGAA
>AWOL01S0155902.1:0-11471 GCA_000715115.1 Nicotiana otophora
GAAGATAAGTACAGACGTCTCCGTACCGATCCGCGAGACTCTAATAAACCGGCTTGTAACTCACGACACCTATGAACTTAGAGCTCTGATACCAGCTTGTCACAACCCAAACTCTCCCTCCATGAATCATCGCGACGACACCTAGTCTCTACGACTAGGTAAGCCTAACACTTGCGAAACAAAATGAAAAACATGAAAATTAACAACTAACAGTAACAGATTTTTTTTAATAAGCAATTGAGATGCCACTCGACATGTACAATAATCAACTCTCAAAATATACAAAACACTCCCAAGACCCGGAACATCGTAAGTCACAAGCTTCTACGAAGTTCTAACTGTTCTATACATCAGTGTCTATAGAAATAAGAGAAGAATCAACATAGGGGGATAGAGGGGGACTCCGAGGATCTGCGAACATGGGCAGATGTACCTTGAAGTTCTACGAAAATGGCAGCGACTGCAACTAAGGACAGGCTGGTAAGAGAAACCTGGATCTGCACACGAAAAACATATGCAGGAAAGGGCGTAAGTACACCACAACGGTACCCAGTAAGTGCCAAGCCTAACCTCAGCCGCATAGTGACGAGGTCAGGTCAAGGCCTGACTGGTATATAATAAATAAGCAGGAGAGTATAACAATATAATAAGAGACTAGAATTTAAACAAAGAGAACGTAGCAAAGTAGCAACGCAGAACACAGTGATAAATAGCAGGGGATCTCCCGAGATACCGTCTCGTAGTCCCAAAGTAAAAGTGCTAGGAGATCTCCCGAGAAATTGCCTCGTAGTCTCAAAAGTAAATATGCAGGGAGAACTCCCGAGGAACCGCCTCATAGTCTCAAAAGTAAATGTATAGGGAGAACTTACGAGGAACCGCCTCGTATTCTCAAAAGTAAATATGCAGGGGTCTCTCTCAGGATACCATCCCGTAGTCCCAAAATAAATACGCAACTCAAACAAATGAATATAACGGTTACAACAAGAAACCTACAATTTAGACTAAGTACAAGTCAAGAAAGAAGCAGGACTTACTACACATGTTGCAAAGAGTTCAAATAGGCAATTAGGACACATAGACATGCTATTCTAGGCTAACAGGATAGCTACACATGCTACTATACTCAGATAAGATGAAAACAGGCTATTACTCAGTAAGAAAAATTAGATTTTTCCACGAATAGCCCGTGTACGCACTCGTCACCTCGCGTACACGGCACTTACATGTCATAACAACACCAAATCCTAAGGGGATTTCCCCCACACATGGTTAGGCAAGCCACTTACCTCGAACCAAGCTCAATCAATCGGTAACAATGCCTTTTCCACGAATATCCGACTTCGAATGGCCCAAATCTAGCCAAAATCAAATTCATACCATAAATACAACTATAAGAAAGTAATCTAATTAATAAAATCAAAGCTAAAGCAAGAAATTAGAAAATCACCCTAAAACGCCTCCCCGGGCTCACGTCTCGGAATCTGGTAAAAGTCACCAAATATGAACACTCATTCACTCACGAGTTCACTCGTAATACAATTATCCAAATCCGATGTCAAAATCACAATCAAAACCCAAAATCTTAGTTGAAGAACTTCTTCCCATTTTCCCCAATTTTCAACCCAAATCCAAAATTTAATGATGAAATTAATGATAGATTAGTAGGATATAACCAAAATCAAATATAGAATCATTACCCAATCGATGTCTCTGAAAATCCCTCGAAATCGCGTCCAAATCCGAGCTCCCAAACTCAAGTTTTGATAAAAATGGCCAAACCCTCGTTTTTGAATCTTTATATCTGCTCAGTTAATTCCTTCTTTGCGAACGCGGTCAAAGCCTCCCATTCGCGATGAACAAAAAATATTGACCAGAAATTCCTCTTTCGTGAACACGAGTGACCTCTCGCGAACGCGTACCTTTTACTAGCGGACCCTACGCGAACGCGTAGGCTTAAATGCCTGAAGCTCCATCTGCCCGTTCCTTTCCGCGAACGCGAGGACCATGGCTCGAACGCATAGCCTCAGGGTTCCACATCTTCACGAATGCGAGAACCACATCGCGAACGCATAGAGTAAGTTAGCTGGCCTTCCCAGATGCCTTATGCGAATGCGAGAACTCCCTCGCGAACGCGATAAAGAAAATGTCTGCAACAAAACACCAGAAAATCTACTATTTTCCAAAGTCCAAAAGTGATTCGTTAAGCATCCGAAACTCACCCGAGGACCCCGGACCTAAACCAAACATACCAACTAATTCTAAAACACCATACGAACTTAGTCGAGCCCTCAAACCACATCAAACAATGCTAAAACCACGAATCACTCTCCAATTCAAATTTAAAGAACTTGAAACTTTAAATTTACACAACTGATTCCGAAACCTATCAAACCATGTCTGATTGACCCCAAATTTTGCACACAAGTTATATTTAACATTACAGACCTATTCCAACTTTCAGAATTGGAATCCGACCCTGATATCAAAAATTCCATTACCGGTCCAAATCTCAAAAAATTTAACTTTCGTCATTTCAAGCCTAAATAAGTTACGGACCTCCAAAACACAATCCGGACACACCCCTAAGACCAAAATCACCCAACGGAGATAACGAAATTGATGGAACTCCATTCCAGAGTTGTCTTTATACAGTTCTGACTATGATCAAAATCCTAAGGCTTAAGTTTTTGTTTAGGTACTAAGTATCCCAAAACACTCCGAAACAAAAAAAAAAACAAAACCTCCCGACAAGTCACAATAGCAGAAATAGATATGGGGGAAGCAATAAATAGGGGTTCGGGGATATAACTCTCAAAATGACCGGCCGGGTTATTACACTAGTGGAATCTAGCACTTATTAACTACGCAATCGCAAAGAGACGACCACGATCGCGAGGCTTTGAGGATTTGTTGTCTTCGCGTTCGCGCTGTGGTGTACACGATCGTGTACAAGTAATTTGGGAGGGTCACTAGGAGATTGCTCTCCGCGTTTGCGAGATTGCGAGCACGTTCACGATGTTTGCTGGGCGGTGGAGTGTCGCGTTTGCGACTGTGCTCACGCGTTCGCAAAGCACATTTTTGGCAGCTGGGGGCTTTGTATAGGCAGAATACATTGACATTCCATTAACCTTGTCCTCACTTTTCACTTAAATACTCTATCTTAAGTCCGTTCAATTTGAACACTCCAATCACATCTCAAATGCGTCATTTAGATACAGAATTTGTAGGCAACCAAACATAAAAGGTGCGTGTATATCCTATGCCGGAGTGACAAATAAGATTGGGACATGTGGATTTATTTGACCAAATTTTTAAAAGCTTTTGGAAAAAAAAAAACTTCCAAAGCAATGGCCAAGTACGACTCTCTTCTCGGTTGTGCCATCGATTTTGTTCTTCATTTTTGCTCGACTACGACATTTGATTATGCTAGTTTTTCAGGTTTAGTTGTGTGGTGGAAATTAATTTTCGGCAATTTCTTTTCCAACAATCTTCTTCTCTAGAAATTTGATCATTCTTCTTCTTCTTCTTCTTCTTCTTCACATTGGAGCTTTCAGTGAAATTTTTTGAATAATTCAAACTTGATTTTCTTCTTCTTTGGATTCACGAAACTCGCCAGAAAAAATGAAGCTTCGCCGAATTGTTCTGAGATGTGAATCTGATTTTCTTCAGATTCAGTCACAAAGTTATTGTCCCAGGTTTGCTAATAAAAAGAAACTAACATGGACTCTCTAGTAAGATGAATTATTTTTTCCCTTTCTACTTTGAGTCTACTATTGCTTCTCCTTCATACTTCTCTGTATAAATTTGAAACTTGCGGCATTTCTTTATTTTATGGGGTGAGAATATTGCAAAGAAAGAAGGAAAGAGAGGAGCAAAACATTGTGAAAGAAAATAGAGCAACGTCACCTGGTGTGCGAAAGAAAAGAGATGATAGTGTGCGGAAAGAATAGGAGAAAAAAGATTGAGAAAAAAATTTAAAAAGAAAAATTGCTCTCTCACGCTCTGAAAAATTGTGTAATACACGCAATATACCACATCACCAAGTTGTGTCTAATTGACACATTTGAGATGTGGTTGAAGTGTTCAAATGGAATGGATATAAAAGTGAGTGCTTAAGTGAAAAGTGAGGACAAGTTTAATGGGTTGTCGATATATTCCGCCGGCAGAATAGAAGTACTCTATTTCGAGGGCTTTTGATATTTTATCACTTTTAGAGTTAGAAAGCTCGAATTTGGGCGATTTTAGAGGGGATTTTCACGTGTTGGTTTGAGGTACGTGTTCTTTATCTGAATTTGATTATATTTTGTGATTTCGTCTTTGTTTTTAACATTAAATTAGTGATTTGAATGAGAGAAAATGAAATATTTTGTATAAACTTTCAAAAATATAAAATGAGGATTTGAAGTCCGATTTGATGTCAGAATTGGATAATTTTAGTATGGTTGAACTCGTATCAGAATGAGTGTTCGGATTTTATAAATTTTGTCAGGTTCCGAGGTACGTGTCCGGGGTTGGCTTTTTAGTTTACTCTAAATATAGAAGCTTTATTATCCGAAATTGTTTCCCGTGGTTATTATTTATGATATGAAGTTATTTTGGCTAGATATGAGACGTCCGGAGATTGTTTCACTCGAGAAGGTCATTTTAGAGTATCAGTTTAGCTTCTTTGAGGTAAGTATCCTGCCTAACTTTTAGTGGGGGAACTACTCCTTAGGATTTGGATTAATTATGCTATCCGTGTTATGTGAAAGCCGTGTACGCAAGGTGACGAGTGGATACACGGCCTATATGTGGTATTTGAATGGTTTAGATTATCTAGACTCCTTCCATGCCTTTAATTGAATTGTCATAACATGTGATATCTCTCATCGTTAATCTACTCTTACATGCTCTATTTTACGTTATTAGTACTTATTCTATCTCTTACTTGTTATTATGATCTTATATGTTTTAGTTGAAGTAATTGCCTTCGTTATTGTCTTGTTACCTTTCCTTGTTGAGTATTCCCATTCATTTTGTTATTGTTGAAATTCTTGTACACATTGTGGTTGAGCCATGGGCTATTTGTGTTGGAAATATTGAATTGTTCGTCCCTTCCGTGACTCCGTGCCTATTTGCTACTTGTCTTAACTATTTTACTTGCACACCTTAGTTGTCACGTGCTTTACTTGTCCTGCTATTTTGTAATATTTGTTGCATTCCTTTGATTATTACGTGGTTCCTTATTGTCGTGCACTCATACCCTTGGATTATAGAAATTCTTGTAAATTGAGTTATTGGATTGTTATTGTTATTTAAAATTATTTGTGGATCGGGTTGCGCGCTGCAACAGATGGAATTAGGGAGGATTTTGATATTGATAAACGATGATACGGTAGGATCGGGTTACGTGCAGCAACGGGTGGAATAAGCAAGGATTTTGATATTGAAAAATGATTATACGGTGGGATTAGGTTGTGCGCCACAACGGGTGGAATAAGGGAGGATTTTGATATTGATAAACGATGATACAGTGGGATCGGGGTGCGTGCCGCAACGAGTGGAAGAAGAGAGGATTATGATATTGATAAATAATGCTACGGTGGGATCGGATTGTGCACCCCAACGGATTATTTACGTGATACTTGATATTGATTAATGATACTATAGCAGAATAAGAGAGGACTATGATATTGATAAATGATGATACAATGAGATCGGATTGCGCGCCACAACAGATTGTGTGTGTTGTACTTGCTATTGTTGTTCTATCTTGTGTGAGTCATGCATCCTGCGTGAACTATTGTATTACTTCAATGTGTCAATATGTGTTTCCGTGGTGAATTGATTTTCAAGATGAATTTACTACATAGAGTCATTTTCTCATACACTGTTGAGTTGTTGGTAACATAACAGTTTTAAATAAAAGAATTATTAACATGCTTACCTTATGTGGCTCTTAAGTTAAAACTCAGCGTTTCATTCGGTACTTTACTATTCTTAATAGTTGTCATATTTCACTTTAATTGATTTTTCAACTTAAACTCCTTATCCTATCTGATGTTTTTACTTTACTTTAAAATTGTTTTTATGTTATAATTTAACAAATTCTATATTTAATTCAGTAGCTTATCCGACTCTTTATTTTATTTGAAAATATTATTTTCTTTACCCAAATGATTTTTAAAATAAACTCATTTTCTCATTTGATTCCCTACTTTATTCAAGGTTGTTATTATGCCTTATCGTATATAAATAAATTTTTTGAACATTTTAATTAGCATTTAACATGGACACAACATACATGGTGGCACGTGGGTTTTGTCGTGCGAAAAAGATTTGGAAACATATGGGCACGAGGTGCCATACGTGTAAGATTTTGATGTTATGACTTATGATTTGAGATTACTAGAAGTGGTATCTTAGGTAATTCTTATTGTAATTTGTGCATTAGGAACAGTGTGATTGATTGAGTTGTCATCCGTTTCTTTATTCCTCGTTTATTTCTTGTTGCTATTCGTGCTTCTATTATTTTTACTGCTGATTGAAAATTCGTGATCCTTCTATTGTTGGTCTTACATTGATGTTCTTTCTATTGTTAGCTTTAAGTTACATCTTGCACAGGTTTGCATGTCTTGTGGGTGTCTTGACTTGACCTCGTCACTACTCTACCGAGGTTAGGCTTGATACTTACTAGGTGCCGCTGTGGTGTACTAATGCTGCGCTTCTGTACATTTTTGTGTAGATCTAGGTACTTATGATTGAGTTGATTTGAGACTTATGTCTACACGGATGAAGACTTCAAGGTATACCTACTTGACGTTCACAGGCTCCAAAGTCACCTTCTGTTGTATTTTATTTCCATTGTTTCCTATTATTCCGGGATAGTGATGTACTTGTTATTTCTAGTGACTCTTAGAAAAGCTTATGACTTGTACTGCCGGTTTTGGGGTTATGTAATTGATGTTGGTTCAGCTATGTTGTTACAGATATTATTTAATGTATTGTAGTTAAGTTAGCTAAATTCCATTAAAGAGTAGCTTGTGTTAGGTTTATCTAGAGACTAGGTGCCATCACATCGTCCTAATGTGGGCGATTGGGATCATGAAAAGTTGGTATTAGAGCTCTAGGTTCATAGTATGAGTCATAAGTAGGTTTAGTAAAGTCTTACGGATCGGTACGGAGACGTATGTACTTATCTTTGAGAGGCTACTAAACTATTAGGAAATTCCACTTATTTCATTCCTTATCGTGCGACATTGATTCAGCTTGAAGCATATATCTTATATTCCTTTTCATCCACTCGGGTATGATATTACGCACTCGGTATTAGCTATACACCAACGGTTCGTTATGTTGTGGATGGGCTACGAGGGAGCCAGAGATGCTCAAATAGTGTCTCAATGTGTCATCTAGACTGAGGATGTGGATTTATTGAGAGACCAGTCAGTTGTTCACGTGGGGGGTGCAGCGAGTTCTGGCATTTGGTTGATAAGTACGAGCTTGGAAAGATTTAATTGGTTGCCTAATCGTCGCGATCGTGGTAGGGTCATGAGGTGGATGATGATTTAAGGATAGTGGGTGGTATTAGAGACTATGTGGTTCGTATGAGATTTCTACGCAGTGAAAGGTACATATTATCATTCAAGACACTGGAAGAAGAAAGTTTGACTGTCACGAGGATGGATATGCTCTTAGTAGATGATTTGAGGTATCTCATGATTGGTGTTGTACAAGCTATGAGGGTTAGTATTGTGGATCATCGAATGTTGTGTCCTATGGCTTCACGCCAAGTGTGGGAGTCCACTATCGACGACCAGATTGCAGGGTTATGTGTTATATTAGTTTTGTCCTGCAATATATATGTAGTATTGAAGGGTTCCCCAAAATCGGTATATGATTAAGATCTGAGATTTGCATGGGATACTGCTGGGACTTGCAGTATTTCTGTGTCATTAATAATTCTACACGTCAGTATCAGAGAGGTTAGAGAAACAACTTTAGACTCACAGAAGGTCTCTTCAGAGTGGGTATCTCGGTTGTGGCATTATGGGGTGCTTCAGAGGAAATACAGTAGTTTATGAGCTTCTGGTTTACGTGGTTTGTCCTAGGATCTTCTGCATTGAGCTTTGGTTTTTGGATCGTTGTGTACTGACATGGATTTCTAGAGAAGTGTCACCGTATTCTCTGCACCATGGGCATTGTGGAGGTTAGCGGAGTTGCTTTTACTACATTTCATCTGTCGGGGGCAGCATATCTGTGGTGACATGTTAATGAGGAGGGTAGACTATCCGATAGCCGATACAGCACCACCCACTTGGGCTCATTTTCAGAGATGTTTTTGAGGGAGTTTTTTCCCTAGACCCTCCGGATGTGTGGCGCACCGAGTTCGAGCAGTTACGTCAGGGCGCATGACGGTGTCAGAGTACTCCATCAGGTTCAGTGAGTCATCCCGTCATGCACCTACTTTGGTTCCTACAGTCAGAGAGAGAGTCCGCAGATTTATTGAGGGGTTCAGTTATGATCTTAGATCGAGCATGGATCGGGAGTTGCAGACTGATACTCCATTTCAGTAGGCGGTAGAGATTTCCAGGATCTTAGAGCGCATTCGGGGTGAGGAGAGGGAGGATAAGGAGACCAAGAGGTCTCGAGGTTAAGGAGGGTTCAGTGAATTTTACTCTTCAGCTATGACCCATCATGGCGGAGGCTCGGGTAGTCGACCAGTCCAGTCCGCACTTCAGACTACTCGTAGTGCTCCAGTTAGTCAAGGTACTCATATGGGGAAGTCATATTTTAGTGCACCACTGGCACGGGGTTCCTACAACGATTATTTCAGTTATCGGGCACGGACTCAGTACGAGAAACCATGCCCGCAGAAGGGTTGTTATGAGTGTAGTTATACTAGGCACATCATGGGAAATTGTCCCAAACTCAGGAGAGGTATATTTCATCAGAGCACTCAGGCTACTGGCTCCATTACAGTTGCTATTCCACCTACACATCCAGTTAGGGGTGGAGGACAGGCGGGTATAGGGCTCCCGAGAGGGGAAGGCCCGGCCTATTGATATGCTTTCTATAGTAGGGCTGAGGCCGCTGCACCAGATGGTGCTATTACAGTTATAGTTTCGATTTGTTATAGAGGAGCATCATTCTTATTTTGATTCGGTTCTGCTTATTAGGGTGAGTCCTCCTATCTTGCTT
Organism: Nicotiana otophora; assembly: GCA_000715115.1. Taxonomy (NCBI): domain Eukaryota; kingdom Viridiplantae; phylum Streptophyta; class Magnoliopsida; order Solanales; family Solanaceae; genus Nicotiana; species Nicotiana otophora. Next base: position 9,181 of record AWOL01S0155902.1, read on the forward strand.
CACATATGGGTGAGTTTCATGATTTTGTACTCTGTTTATATGTTTACCCCTATTGGGAGATTCTATAGTGGCAGCCCATGTCTATCGTTTTGTATGTTTCACTTTGTGAGCTATGATACTAGACGTGATTCTCTGTTACTCATTATGATAGGTTTTGATGTGATTTCTGGATGGTTTGGTTACGATTGGTGATTTAGATGCTCTACCGGTACAGGGAGTTCGTTACGTGTTATGATTTTATTTCACAGAATTGAATTAGTGGAAGGTTTTAGTTGGTATGATGTGTATTCTACTTGTGATTCAGAGCTGAGGATGGGGTCGCGTGTTCATACGGTTTGATATGTTTGAACCGGGTTGCGTGTCGCGGTGGATTTATATTAGGATGCGATCCTTGTGACTAGTTCATATGTTTTGATTCTCTCTTGTGGAATTGATTCATTGTATGATACTGATGGGGAGTTGTGCCTGTCGGGCTTGTTTGGTAGTTCTCTCATGTGTTTCTTTTTTCATAGTCAGTCATATTCGCGTTGTGCTTATTGGGTTTTAGCTTGCAAGGTGTGTGCCCAGGCGGCATGAGATGTGACTTGTTGATTTGAGTAAATGGTCATGGGATCTTCATGCTTCTTGCATCGTTGTCAATGTTGTGAGGGTTTGGAATAGGGTTCTAGCTGGTATGAGGTTAATTGTTGGTTCTAGATTTGATTATGGGCAGCTAGAGTGGTCAGAGATGTTGTTATGGGCATACGGGCGATGTATTACGTCGGGTAGTCATACCTTGTGGGCGTATACATAAGTTGTGACAACAGGTTGAGGTTGATACAATGTGTTTATGTGGGGATCGGGTCTTTGCAAAGATTCAAATAGTGAAAATTTTGGTTCTAAGGCTTATTAGTGTGGGTGGAAGGAATAATTTTCAGTGAGATGGTGTTGTCGAGCCTACATGGATTGGGGTGACGTGGAATCACCCCCAGGTGTATGTATGGCGCATTCATGCAGTGATTTGATGACTTCGGGACGGTTCCTGGCACGTTCGAGGACGAACGTTTGTTTAAGAGGAGGAGAATGAAACGACCCGACCGGTCGTTTTGAGAAGTAGCACCCCATTTGGTGGCTTAATGTCTAGAGCAACTTTGTATCATGTATTATGACTTGCATGTATGGTCGAGTTCAGTTTACGGATGATTCGGAATTGATTTGGAAGAATGATTCTTGCTTTAGGAGCTTAAGCGGTAAAAGTGGACCAGAGTTTGACTTTTGTGTAGACGACTCCGGAATGGTATTTTGATGATTCCAATAGCTCTGTATGATGATTTTGCACTTAGGTGTGTGTCCGGATTTTGATTTGTAGGTCCGTAGGTCTACTTGATGCATTTTGGCGAAAATTAGAAAGTTGAAGGTTTGGAAGGTTAAGAGGTTTGACCGGGAGTTGAATTTGTTGATATCGAGTTAGGATTTCGATTTTGGGAGTTAGTTGTAATGACCCGGCCGTCATTTCGAGAGTTATAACCCCCTTTTCTCCATTTCTACTTCTTTTTGTGTTATTCAGCTATATTATGTTATATCGGGTTAGTTGGTTCGGGACCGGAATGGTTTCAGAGTTAATTGAGACACTTAGCCTCTTGAGTAGAAACTTAAGNAGAATGGTATTTTGATGATTCCAATAGTTCTGTATGATGATTTTGCACTTAGGCGTGTGTCCGAATTTTGATTTTTAGGTCCGTAGGTCTACTTGATGCATTTTGGCAAAAATTAGAAAGTTGAAGGTTTGGAAGTTTGAGAGGTTTGATCGGGAGTTGACTTTGTTGATATCGAGTTAGGATTTCGATTTTGGGAGTTAGTTGTAATGACCCGGCCGTCATTTTGAGAGTTATAACCCCCTTTTCTCTATTTCTACTTCTTTTTGTGTTATTCAGCTATATTATGTTATATCGGGTTAGTTGGTTCGGGACCGGAATGGTTTCAGAGTTAATCGAGACACTTAGTCTCTTGAGTAGAAACTTAAGTTGGAAAAATCAACCGGATGTTGGCCTATGTGTAAAAAAACTCGGATTTGAATTCTGATGGTTCCATTAGCTCCGTTAGGTGATTTTGGACTTAAGAGTGCGTCCGAAATGTGATTTGGAGGTCCGTGGTAGAATTAGGCTTGAATTGGCGAAATTGGAAATTTGGCGATTTCAGTCGGCAGTGAAAAATTTGATATCAGGGTCAGAATGGAATTCCGAAAGTTAGAGTAGGTTCGTAGTGTCATTTGTAACGTGTGTGCAAAATTTGAGGTAATTCGGACGTGGTTT
>AWOL01S0155904.1:0-17953 GCA_000715115.1 Nicotiana otophora
CTTACTGGGTACCATTGTGGTGTACGCATGCCCTTTCCTGCACATGTTTTTCGTGTGCAGATCTAGGTACGAGCTATCAGCCTTGGGGTTAGTGTGTGCTACTGATTCTAGGAGACTTCTAGGTATTTCTGCTTGCGTCCGCAGATCTTCGGAGTTCCCTTCTACTCCCTCGTCTAGAGACTTTCCTTATTATCTTCAGACTTTTATATAGAGCTACATAGATTATAGCAGTTTGTGACTTAGTAATATTTCGGGTTTTGGGAAACTATTTTGTATATGCCGAGTGGTGCTACTCTTGGATATTTATAATATGTTGTTTACCTTTAAATGTTGTGTTTTCTTTATATTTTTCGCAATATTAGGCTTACCTAGTCGTAATGACTAGGTGCCATCACGACCCCTTTCGGAGGGATAATTTGGGTCGTGACACTAAGTGAGCCGCAGGTGAGAAAGGCCCTGGATAGTATACATTTCGAAGGGTCTGAGATTTTTCTCATTTTGGACTTTTCAACACGGTTGGGGGCGATTTTTGAGCGAGATTTCACGGGAATTCCTGAGGTATGTCACTTGTGACCATTTGTAGTCAATAATATTGAATTATCATTGAATATCCCTACTAGATTACGTTATTTTGAGGTGTAATTCGAGAATTTGGGCCTAGGGATTTAAAAATAAGAATTTAGGATTTGGAAGTCGAGTTGATGTCGAAATTTGGTAAACTTAGTATAGTTGGACTCGTGGTTGAATGTGTTCATATTTTGTAACTTTTGTCGGGTTTCGAGATGTGGTCCCTACTGTTGACTTTTCAAATTTCAATTAAGAATTTAGTATTTTCATATGGAATTGATTCCTCTAATATGTGTTGATTATATTATAAAATTGTAGCTAGATTCGAAGCGTTTGGAGGCTGAATAGCGAGGAAAAGGCCTATTGGAATAGAGAATTTGCATGGTTTGAGATAAGTAACATTTCTAAACTTGGTTCTAAGGGTATGAACCCCTGAATTATGTGTTATATGATTGGTATGGAGGTGACGCACATGCTAGGTGACGGGCGGGTGGGCGTGCATATAAATTGTGACTTAATTGATTCGGAGTTATAAAGTCAACTAATCTAGTCATTCTGCATATTTTCTCCACTTGCTATATAGACGGAGCTGATACTCCTGTAAAACAATTATGATGAGGCTATATGCCAGTATTATTGAGACCCATAGAGGTCGTGGTACTGTTAAATTATTTTCTTAATTTGCTATTATGTACTCAGCCACATTTATTATCTGCATATCATATCTCAGTCTTTGTTGCCATATATTGATACATCATATCATCATTGTTTGGGATGATTATCATGATATATGTGAGTCCGAAATACTGGAGAGATTGATGACTGAGTGAGGCCGAGGGCCTGATTGTGAGAATATTTATGGCATCGGGCTGCACGCCGCAACATGTTTATTGATTCATTCCATGACTGGCTTATTATAGAGCTTAGGCTGAAGGAGCTCCTCCGGAGTCAGCACACCCCTAGTGAGCGTAGGTACCTACTGAGTGCGAGTGCCAAGCGATTTGGGAGGAATTAGTGACTGTGAGGATGGACTGACTGTGAGGATTGAGTGGCTGGGAGGACTTAAGGCATTGATATTCTAAGAACACACATATGATTTTTCCACGGTGTGGCATTACCGTTGGCATGTCTAATTTACATATAGAGGTATAGATGTATCATCCCTCGTTTTAGACACACTTGACATATTCTATTTATTTGAGCTTAAACTGTTGAAATTGTAAGCATGTCTATATTTTGTTTGTCGTTATTTCCCATATTTGAACCGTACCTGTTGAGCTGATCACTACCTTCAGCCCAAAGGTTAGTCTTATTACTTACGAGTACATTGGGTCGGTTGTACTCATACTATACTCTGCACTTCGTGTGCATATCCAGGTACTTCCGGCTACGGCGGCTGCTAGATTTTTGAGATTTATTTGTTGGTGACCATCGAGGTAGCTGCCTTGGCGTCCGCAGACCTTCACTCTCTTTCCTTTCAGTTATTTGTACTATTTTATATTTCTAGACATTGTTTTTATCAATCAAACTATGTTGTCATTTAGATGTTCATGTACTCAGTGACACCGAGTTTCTGGAGTGTACTATATAGAGACATAGTATTTTGTATTAGTATTTTTTGGATTTTCTCTTAAATTTATTTATTATGTTTTCAAACTTAAAAGAATTTTGTGATTGTTTAAGGTCGTCGGCTTGCCTAGTATTGAGATAGGCGTCATCACAACATGTGAATTTTGGATTGTGACATAGCATCTCGCGTTTTAGCCCACCTTATCACATCACATGGCTTCTAATAGTTTTCCTACTAGCCACGCGTATCAAGCACACCTTATATCAGTTAAAACCTCATTCCAGACCTCCACAACACCAGCAACGATGCAAGAAACATGAAGACCTCATAACTATTCACCCGAATCAATGATTCACATTTAACGCCACCTGGGCACACACCTCGTAAACTAAAATCCAATAAGCACAATGCGAATATAAATATATATGGCCAAGAGAAATACATAAGAGAACTAGCAAACAAGCCCGACAAACGTAACTCCCTATCAGTACTATACTACAAATCATCTCCACATGGGAGAATTAAAATGCATGAACTAACCACAAGTATATCATCCTGATATAACTTCCACCGTGGCACGTAGTCCGGTTCAAACATGTCAAACCATATAAAAACGCGAGGATCCCATCCCCATCTCTGATACCAACTTGTCACGACCCAAAATCCCACCACAGGCATCGTGATGGCACCTAGTCTCTAAAACTAGGTAAGCTCATTACTTACAACAATTAAGCCATCTTAACAACGATAATTTAAAATAGAGTTTAATATAAGTACCAGAACAAAAGCAGAAAATAAGCTTACGCGGCAACAATCATATAAAAAAACCTCCGAAGTCTGGTAATACAGAGTCACGAACTCTAACTAAATACATGGAAAGATCTCTGAGATAAGAATACAATATTGTCCAAATACAAGTTGATATTACAAAGAGAGGAAAGAACTCTAAGGGACTGCGACGACCATGCAGCGCTACCTCTAATCCTTGCGATCAATATGCTAATTCTTCCCGAGTCCGATATCTCCAATACCTGGCTCTACACAAAAATATGCAGAAGTGTAGTTGAGTACACCACGGTCAGTACCCAGTAAGTATCAAGACTAACCTCGATGGAGTAGTGACGAGATACAATCAAGATACTCACTAGTCAAAATAACTTGTGCAGTATAGCACTACAAGGCTGATAATGGAAAGCAAAAATCAGTAAATGGCAGCAAGTCAACATGTGTATATAGGTAATAAAGCAATAAGAATACCGAAAAAAAACATCATTTAAACCAAAAAAGGAACACAAAGGACAACCAACTAATCAAGTTGTCTAGCACAAGGTTTTACAACAGAGTCACTTTGTGGTACCTCATCTCATAGTCACAAATCACGGGTCTCAACCCACCATCATATACTCATGGCACCTCATGCCCATATCTCGAATCACAATCGCACGGACAACTCACATACCAATAATATCAAGATTCATCTTCCTAAACTGATATGGGTGAGTTATTACGTGTATGCTTGTGTCGGTGTCCTATCACAATTCAAGTAAACAAGTAGAGTAGAGACAATAAATGGCACATAAGAAACAATCACCACAAAAATGTACAAGGTATAACTCACACAAGGTAGGCACACTAGCACACAAATATCCAAAATAACAATGCCCCCAGGCCATTACAAGTCATCACAAATCATTCCCGACATAGCCCATTTTCTCTGGCCACGTGTGCAACAATAAAGTAAATGCCCGCCTTGTCTCACTGCACGCGTAAAATAATGTTCCCACTTTGTCCCGCCACATGCTCAACTCACATATATAGACCAAATTGTCAAGCCGCATGTGCCAATATCAATGATAACATTAGCACGGACAACTCACGTGCCAACACCTCAACAATCCTCTCAACAATATAACTTGTGCCAAAAAAACATAACAAAACAATATAATGACTTGCACCACATGTGCCCATATTGCACAACATTTCTTAAAAAAATAATTTCAATACCACAACCACACATAGCCCTCGGCTCAACAACACTGAGTACAACGACAACAATAATGACAACAATAGGAATGAGATGATTAAAGAAATACACCGAGAATAGCTACACCAAACTAAGGCAATTAATGCATCATAGAAGAAAAATAAGGGATGTTATGACACGGAACAAAACAACAAAACACAAGTGAAGAAATAAAAAGTATCAACAAGAGCCATTACCGAGGTACCGCCTCGTAGTCTCAAATCATAAATCAATTCACAATCTTTTCTTATATCACTATAGGAGCCTTTCATTTAGCTTTGAAAATCCTTTTCCCGAAATAGCATCCCTCGTTTTGACCCATCTTTTCGCACTACATGACTTAAAGTAGCGCCTCTACTAGACACGCGTATTAAGCTCACCTTATCTCACCGCATTAGTTTCAACCCGAAACCTTATACCACCGCATGTGTATCAATATCACAATGTATCACAAATCACACCTCAAGTGTCCAAATATCACAACTTGCCAAGGAAATCAACAATAACAGTATTGTGTTTTTCAATAAGGAGCCCACGGCTCAACCACAAGGTACACAAAGTCTCAACAAAACAACTGGAAGTGAATAACTCCATAGAATAGTATTTCACAACTTAACACTTTGCCTCAATGTAAATCATGGCCTTTATAGCTCAATACCAATTTTAACAATATGAACTGAAAAGTAACTCAGTAAGGAACAACACCACTTCAAGTAAAATGTGACATGTAACGACAACTTCCAATAAAGCATGTAATAGCTGACACGATGAATAGAGGATATAACATGTGCTAACAATTCCAATAAATACATAAAGTATGCCTAAGAGTTTAAACCGATAGAATTTCCATATATAAGCCCGAGTACGTATGCATCATCTCGCGTACATGGCTTTCAAATTACACTAACAACACAAACGACTCAATTCCTAAGGGGTAATTCCCCCACACAAAGTTAGGGAGGATACTTACCTTAACGTAGCTAGGCCGATACTCTAAAATGGCCTTCTCATGTGAAACAACCTCCGGTCGGCCCAAATCTAGCCAAAATAATTTCATACATAATTAAAACTCATAGGAAATAATTTCGGATAATAAAAATTAGATTTTTAATTTAACACTGAAAAGTCAACCCGAAAATCAAACATGGGCCAGTACCCCAGAACTCGACAAAAGTTACAAATTCCAAACACTCATTCTTTCACGAGTCCAACCATACCAAAATTATTAAATTCCGACTCTGATTCGGCCTTCAAAACCTCAAATGAAGTTTGGAAAATTTTCTATTCTAATCCACCAAATCACAAATATAGGTGCTGGAAATAGTGTTAGATTCATGAATAACGGATCAAATCAAGTTAAGATTACTTACCCCAGTCCAATCTGGGAAGTTTGCCTTTGAAAATCTCCCAAACCGAGCTCTGCAACTCTAATTATGTTTAAAATGGCGAAACCCCTGTTTTAGAAACCTCTCCAGGCAAGTTGCATTTGACACCTGAGATTTATAATTCGCACTCATGAGACTTATAAGTTGCATCTGACACCTGAGACTTATAAATCGTATTTGACACCTGAGACTTATAAGTAGGATTTGACACCTGCGACTTATAAATCGCATTTGACACCTGCGATTTGCCTATGTTCCCTCAAACACAAGAAAAACATCAGTTTTTCCAACGCGAAAACGGACATAACTCTCTCATACGACCTCGGAATGCGACGATTCTTGTTGCTATGGTTCTGTAATTATGATACGGATCTGATGGTTTAATCGAATCACAAATAAAAGGTGATTCGCACATTGTGGTACCCTTTATGCCAAAAGAAATGATGCTGAAACATCAAATAAGAGCTCGGCACAATCCAAACCCATCTAAAACTCACCCGAGCCCCATAGGACCCCATCCGAATATACCAACAAGTCCTGCAACATAACACAGACCTACTTGAGGCCTCCAATCACATCAAACAAAGTCAAAATTATGAATCGCAACCAAAATTCAAGCCTATGAAACTTATAAACTTTTGAATTCCAAAACTAATGTCGATTCATACCAAAACAACTTCGATTGACTTTAAGTTTTTCACATATGTCATAAATGACATAAAGGAACTATTCCAACTTCCAGAATTGGATTCTGACCCCGACATCAATATAGTCAACTCCCGGTCAAACTTCCAAATCTTTTAATTTCCATCCTTCGCCAATCCATGCCGGAACGACCTACGAACCTCCAAATCAACATCCAGACATACTCCTAAGTCTAAAATCACCATATTGAGCTATTGGAATCATCAAAACTCCATTCTGGGGTTGTCTATACAAAAGTCAAACTATGGTCAACTTTTACAATATAAACTTTTAACTTAGGGACTATGTGTCCCATTTCACTCTGAATCTCTCCCGAAACCGGAACCAAGCACCCTGGCAAGTTCTGAAACCATAATATAACATAAACAAGGCAATAAATAGGGGATCTGGGCTAAAATAATCAAAATGACCGGCCGGATCGTTACATTCTCCCCCTCTTAAAACAAACGTTCGTCCTCGAACGAGTATAGAGACATACCTGAAGTGGTGAAAAGATGGGGACAACGGCTATGCAAATCATGCTCGGTCTTCCACGTCACCTCCTAGGCTGATTGAGCCCTCCATTGAACCTTTACTAAAGCAATATTCTTCAAACTCAACTTTCGGACCTGCCTATCCAAAATGGCCACCGGATCCTCAACATAAGACAAATCCTTGTCTAACTGGACTGAGCTGAAATCTAACCCATCAGATAGAACACCATGATACTTCCGGAGCAGAGAAACATGGTATACTAGATGAACTGCAGCTAGTCCAGGTGGTAGTGCAAGCCTGTAAGCCACATCTCCAATCCTCTCAAGTATCTCAAAAGGTCCAATATACCTAGGGATCAACTTGCCCTTCTTCCCGAACCTCATAACACCATTCACGGGAATATTCGGAGCAAGACCCGCTCCCCAACCATGAATGCAATGTCGCAAACCTTCCAATCTACATACCTCTTCTATCTGGATTGGTTGTACGAAGCCGATCTTGAATCAATTTAACTTTTTCCAAAGTATCATGAACCAAGTCTGTACCCAATAGCCTAGCCTCACCCGACTCAAACTAACCCACCGGAGACTGACACTGCCTCCCATACAAAGCCTAATACGAAGCCATCTGAATGCTCGACTGGTAGCTGTTGTTGTAGGAAAACTCCGCAAGCGGAAAGAACTGATCCCAAGAACCCCTAAACTTTATCACGCATGCATAGAGCATATCCTCCAATATCTAAATAGTGCACTCGGACTTCCCATCCGTCTGAGGGTGAAAGGTTGTACTCAACTCAAACTGCGTGCCTAACTCATGTTGTACGGCTCTTCAGAATCGTGATGTAAACTGCGTACCCCAGTAAGAGATGATGGATACCGTCACGCTATGAAGTCTGACAATCTCGCAGATATAGACTCGAGCCAGCTGCTGTGAAGAGTAAGTAGTCACCACAGGAATGAAATGAGCCGACTTGGTCAACCTATCCATAATCACCCATACTACATCGAACATCCTCTGAGTCCGTGGGAGCCCAACAACAAAATTCATAGTAACCTGCTCCAATTTCCACTCTGGATCTCTAGCCTCTAAAGCAATCCACCTAGCCGTTGATGCTCATACTTCACCTGCTGACAATTTTGGCACCGAGCTACATACTCCACTATGTCCTTCTTTATTCTCCTCCACCAATAGTGCTGCCTCAAGTCTTGCTATATCGTGGTCGCACCCGGATGAATGGAGTACTGCAAACTGTGATCTTCCTGGAGAATCAACTCACGCAACCCATCTACATTGGGCACACATATCCTGCCATGCATCCGTAATACACCATCATCCCCAATAGTGACCTCCTTAGCATCGTCATGTTGAACCGTGTCCTTAAGGACAAGTAGATAGGTGTCGTCAACGCTCTCTGATACGGTCATATAGAGAAGACCGAGAAACCACACATGCCAAACTCAACTCGGTTCTAAAACATCTAACCAAACAAACTGGTTGGCCAAAGCCTGACCATCCAAGGCTAATACCCTCTCCGCCGCCGGTAGATATACTAAACTACCCAAGTTATCCGCCTTGTGACTCCATGCATCAGCCACCACATTGGCCTTCCCGGGATGATACAAAATGGTGATATCATAGTCCTTAAGCAACTCTAACCTCCTCCACTACTGCAAGTTAAGATCCTTCTGTTTGAACAGATGTTGTAGTCTCTGTTGGTTGGTATATACCTCACAAAGGACACCGTACAAATAGTGCTGCCAAATCTTCAAGGCATGAACAATAGCTGCTAACTCAAGGTCGTGAACAGGATAGTTATTCTCATGCACCTTCAGCTATCTATACGCGTAGTCAATCACCCTACCATCATGCATCAATACCTTGCCGAGACCAATACGTGACGCATCATAGTATACAGTATAAGACCCCGAACCTGTAGGAAACACCAACACTGGGTTGTAGTCAAAGTAGTTTTGATCTTTTGAAAGCTCTCCTCACACTCCTCGGTCTACCTGAACGGAGCATCCTTCTGGGTCAATCTGGTCATAGGTGCAGCAATAGATGAGAAACCCTCTATGAACCGACGGTAATACCCTGCCAACCCAAGAAAACTCCAAATCTCAGTGGATGAAGATGGTCTCGACCAACTCTGCACTACTTCAATCTTCTTCGGATCTACCTTGATTCCCTCACTCGACACTACATGACCCAAAAATGCTACCAAATCAAGCCAAAATTCACACTTTAAAATTTTTGCATATAACTTCTTTTCTCTTAAGGTCTGGATCACAGTCCTCAAGTGTTGCTCATGATCCTCCCGGCTCCAGGAGTACACCAAGATGTCGTCAATAAACATAATGACGAATGAGTTAAGATAGGGCGGGAATACACTGTTCATCAAGTGCATGAATGTTGCTGGGGCGTTAGTCAGCTTAAATGACATCACAAGGAACTCGTAATGACCATACCGAGTCCTGAAGGTAGTCTTCGAGATATCTGGCAGGTAGGGAGGTCCGGCCCGTTGATATATTTTTATGGTAAGGCTGAGATCGCTACACCATATGGTGTTGTTACAGGTATGGTTTCGATTTATTATAGAGAAGCACTATCCTTATCCTGATTCTATTTTGATTATCAAGGTGAGTCCTCTTAGCATGCTTCACATATGGGTGAGCTTCATGATTTTGTACTCTTCTTATGTGTTTAACCCTATTGGGAGATTCTATGGTGGTAGCCCGTGTCTATAATTTTGTTTTGATCATTATTGAAAGCTATGAGGCTAAAAGTGACTTCCTTTTACTCATTACGGCAGGTTTTAATGTGATTTCTCATGATTCGATTACAAATTGTGATTTAGATGCCCTACCGGTATGGAGGTTCAATATGTGTTGAGATTTCTTTTAGCGAAATTGAATAAGTGGAAGATTTCAGATTTAGCAAATTGGGTAATAAATTTGTTGCTTGCATATATTTGCTATCCAACTTATGAGAATTGTTTTCGATTGATCTATGTCTTTTACTTTCTTCTGGTTGCAAAAGGCAAGTTTTCAGTTTCTTTGCAATGGTACAGTAGAATTCACGCATCTAAGGTCAAGATACGGACTTGCAAATAAATTTATTTGATTTCCCATCTATTTTGCAGATTTGTTTCGTTTATTGGTACCAAAACAGAATTGTGATCTGCGAGTATGATTTTGGATCTATTTTGGTTTTTGATCTATATATTTTTTAATTTTAATTCTAGATTTTATATGTATAATTGTAGTTAATTTCTCTTACTTAAAACATTTCTTTATATTGATTTTCAATAATTCTATATTCTTTTGTTGCGGTGACATTTCTTGAGGTACGATTCTCCACTAAGTTATTTTTATGTTTATTTTTTTCTAGATATTGCTATCTTGAATCTCTAATTAATGGAGAAAACTTATTTCAGCCAAGTGCCAAATTATGAGGTATCCTAGACTAATATAAATATTATTTCCAGTATTAAATAAATTAAAATTCATACTTTGTTATGAAACTAAGCTCAAAGTAATAATATGAAACAAGAAAAAATAAACTAAGAGATATAGAGAGAAAGAGAGGAGAGATTCTTATTTCTTCCATGTATTCAAGTGTATTTTTCAAGCATATACAATATCATTTCTCATCCTCTGTTTATAGTATTACATAGAGGTATACCAAATAATACCATAGACATGTCATTAAGCATTTGAGATCATGGAGAAAGATCATGGGGGAGGTTATGGAGTTAGAATCATAACTCTATAAGTATTAAGAGTAGTGGGAGTTATGGAGATAATGGAGAAGAGTAGACATCCACCATAATTTAATATTTTATAATTCTCCCCCTTGGACGTCCATAGATAATGTGCCTCGTTAAAATCTTATTAGGAAAAAATCCTATGGGGAAAAATCTTAATGAAGGAAAAAGAGTACACATATCATGTAATACGCATTGCTTTCTGGCTCATTAAAAACCTTGCCAGGAAAACCCAGTGGGATAAAATCATAGCTAAGGAAAAAAGAGTACATCGCGTATTTACCTCCCCCTGATGAAAACATCAATTTATTTCACTGAGATGATGTGTTCCGATCTTGTATACCAACTTCTCAAATGTTGAGGTTGATCATGCTTCATTGAACAGGACTACCAAATTATCAAGCGAACAAATTTATTGAACATCTATTTCACCGTACGGTGAAGATTGTGTCTGATAAAGAACTTTGATGAAATATATGATTTATTTTGTCTCCTTTAATATATCCTTCTTTCAATTGAGATAAACAAACATCATTGTCTTCACTATTATTGGAGTCTTCTTTTCAAAGAAAAGTCACACATCGGTTGTATGTTGAGTGACTTGCTTTATCAGTTGCTAGTATATTGACATGACTTGAATAAGTATCAACAATTGATTTTCTTGTGAAATAATAATATGGTATTACCCTCACATACAAGTAGATTGTTTAAAAACGAGCTTCAAAAAATGCCTGCATTTGCATAACCAACAAAACCTTGACAATATTTGTTAGAATAAACAAACCTATATCAATGATTCCTAGCAAGATACATTAGTTCACCTATTGCAATAGACACAAAAATAAATCATGTACGCCATGATTGCTCTAATTCACATAAGGATTTGCTGAAGATTTATTTAATAAATTTCTTGGAAACCTTAATATGCTTCAGAATAATTTAAATTCTTTAATGATTTTCATTATACGCATATCAAGTTTTTCATGTATTGCCAGATTAAAACCTGAATGTATTGCAAGATTAAAACCTGAAAATGATTTCATCCACCACAGGAGAACAAGTCTCCATATAACTAATACCAGGATTTACGAAAAATATTGTGCCACAAATCGTCTTTATGTCAATCGACTTGATTTTTCGTTTTACTTTTTGCACAAAAACAAATTTGTTCCGCCACTGCTTTATACTTTTAGATGTTGGGACTATTCGTCCAACTTCATATTTTCTAGGTGAATTCAATCTTGATTTCATATTTGTTTATTTTGGCCAATCATTTATCTGTCCATATTCCATGACAGATTTGAGCTTAAGATCCTCGTCAATATTAATAATATTGAGCGCTACAAGAAAACATGACTGCTTATGTTATTGACTTAGAGTGTCTAAGTGTTTATGCCTTCTAGAATAAAGTCTAACTATAAACTCCAATGTGATGGAGTAGTGTCTTAAGAATGTCTTTCTAAAAACAAACTCTTAAATATTCGGGGGTTATGTGTTTTTACGCATGATTACTTCTGAAATTGAAGTAATGCAATTATAAAACTGGAATAAATTTTAAATTAAATTGATTGACAAAGATGGCTAAGGACTTTTATGGGGCTTCCTTTATTAAGAAGGTGTTGGCTAAGCTTATAAGTTGGTCAAACTAGCTTATAAGTACCTTTTGGCTTATTTACGCATTTGGTAAACACTCAAAGTGCTTACAAGCCAAGTACTTATAAACTAAAATCGGTCATAAGTCATAAGTTGGTCACTCCCAACTTATGGCTTTTTAGCATATAAGCACTGTTAGTTTGACCAAGGTCTTTACTAGTTTATGCTTAATAATATTTTCTAATTCACAAAATATTTTCCTCCAAAATAAATTTTCTAACTTTCTTTTCATTCCATATTCGTTGTTCCCATTTTTCTTTACATAGAAACTTTTTAATTTATAAACTTTTGTAAAGTTTTTAAGAATATGTCATGACCCAAAATCTACTATAGGTCGTGATGGCGCCTAACGTTGCCGTCAGGCAAGCCAACAGTGATTAATCAACTTAATTACCCATTTTATTACTTTGAAATTATAATTTCCATTGATTAAATAGTATGAAATAGAATTTACAGGGTAAAACAATAATAATTACGTGAACTACCATACCAAACCTCCAGTAAAAATTCCAAAACCCGGTGTTACAAGTAACTAGGAAATATAATAAAATACAACATCTGTCTGGAATACAAGTTATATAGGAGAATATAAATAACTCTGATGGAGACTATGCATGTTGTGGATCGTAACATGGAATGCAACCCACGGTAAAGTGCCTGCAATAGCCGCGCCTTTGCGCCCAAAATACCACCAGACATATATATACCTGCACAATAAGTGCAGCAAGTGCAGCATGAGTACGTAAATCAACACGTACCTAGTAAGTATCCAGCCTAACCCCGGAGAAGTAGTGACGAGGGGTTGACATCGACACTTACTAGTGGTCCAATAAATCATGTACAGTAGGAAGTAAACGAATGTGAGGCAGAGTAAATAAACTAAATAAATAAGTATAAATACGCGGTACAGTCCTCCTCTCAATAATAAATTCAAGCTCTCAGTTAGCAGTTGCCTCCTCAACCGGAGTATATATATAATGGACCTGACCAGATAGGTTGTCACAATTCAAATCAGGAAAGACTCACAGATACACTGGCTTCTTGTCAAATATTACGCACGATTTCAATAGAGTATTTAGAGAAATACTGAGGTATATGGCTCGATCCCATCATACTGTGTGCACTACCGAGGGTCGAACGGCACAAACCATAGATGCATCTCTTATACTGCCGAGGTGAGCAGCCCACGCCCATGAGAGTGTGGTACATAATCCTGCCGAAGCGAACGGCCAGATCCCATTAGATTACGAAGCCTTGACGGGTCCTTGATCCGACTCACAACTAAACGTGTGAGTCATGAATTTTAAGGAAAACTTTTTGATAAAAACACATAGCGCGTGAGAAATTTGTAAGAGGAGTACAATTATTCCGCGGCTAATCATGATGCTCGTCAAATCTCTACAATAGCTAGTCTATCACTGTACGCAAATCTAGTCTCAAGTCGTAACGTAAAATAAAGTAATTTAATAGGCAAGGGACAACTCAAATAGTACAGTTATAGCATGTCGGGAACCTAAGTCTACCCGGACATAACATGAATCTAGCTACGCACGGACTCTCGTCACCTCGTGCGTACGTAGCCCCCGCAACAAGTAGCACCTATCAAATACATCACCTAGGGGTAGTTTTCCCCCTCACAGAGTTGGACAGGAGACTTACCTTGCTCTGAAGTTTCATAGCCGGCTCCAACGCCACTCTAACACCTCAAACCGATGCTCGTCGCTCCAAAACTACTCAAACAATGTGCAAACCAATAAAAAGATACTCTAATTCTCATACTAAATCAATTCATAACAATTCCCAAATCTGCTCGAAAAGTCAATAAAGTCAAACCTCGGGCTTGCATGCCCGGATTCCGAATATTTTCAAAGATAGCATTACCCATAACATTACGAACTCAAATATATAATTTATTCCCAATTCCATGTCCAATTTCGTGGTCAAAATCAAAAAATATAAAATTCTAGGTTTTCTACCAAAATCATAATTTTTTACTAATTTTCATGTTTAAATCCATATATAAACCTTATATTTAACTTGCAATATGCGGGAATTACTTACCTTGACATAGATGATGAAAATCGTCCCTCCAAGAGCTCCATAATATCATCCAACCAAATGAAAATGTGAGAGTAATGGGCTAGGTCTCGGATTAAAAACACCCCCACTACCCAGCAACTTTCGCATTTGCGGTCAAATAACCGCTTATGCGGCTCCACACCAGTGGAAAACCCATCGCAGGTGTTGCTCTAGCTCAAGCAAGCAGCCTCCACCTTTGCGGCCCAAATAGCGCACCTACGCGACCATGTCCACTTTTGCGGCCCAGGCCTTCTTAGCCAACCTCTGCTTCTGCGCTTCTTCTCCCCATCTACGGCTTTGCAGGTATGAAAATTTACTCTCACCTGCACACCCAAACTTCCTCCACGAATTTCGCACCTGCGGCGACCTCCTCCGCACCTGCGACCACTTCTTCCGCAGGTGCGAAGACACCTGTTTCAACCCTGTGGCCTCTGGTACCCCATCCAAACATACCAACATATCTGAAAACATAGCACGAACCTGCTCTATGCCTCAAATCACACCGAATAACATCAAAACTATGAATCGACGATCGAAACCTTTCTTTAAACTTTCAAACTTCCAAACTTCGACGAACGTGTCTGATTCATTCTTAAACATTCAAGAATGACGCCAAACTTTGCGTGCAAGTAACAAATCATGATACGAACCTATTTCAAGGCTCAGAATCTCAAACGGGCATCGATAACATCAAAATCCACTTCAAACCAAACTTATGAAATTCTAGAATTTCCAAAATGCCAAATTCCCATCATACAAACCTATTGGAACCTTCCAAGTCCAAAATCATCATACGAACCTATTGGAACCTTCAAATCCTGATTCTGAGGTCATTTACTCAAAAGTCAAACCTTAGTCAATTCTTCCAACTTAAGGCTTTCGAATTTGAATTTTCTTTCCAAATTAGCTCCGAACTTCCCAAAATTCAATTTCGGCCACGTGTGCAAGTCATAAAACATGAAGGGAAGCTACTTGAGGCCTCAAACTGCCAAATAACGCTCTAGATCTCAAAATGACTGGTCTGGTCGTTACATTCTCCCCCACTTAAAGATACGTTCGTCCTCAAACTTGCTAAGAACTGCTTCGGAGTTGCCCCAAAATCATTGTTCAACACCTTGTGCACCTACCCGTGTCACCACAACCCAGTTGAGCACATTAGCTCGAGCCAGACTAAAGATCCTCCCTTTTATTTAGTCAATAAGCCTTAGAACCAAATTCCAACTTCCGAATTTCTTTACAAGACCTATTCTAACATACAAACACCGTATCAATCTCCACATGTTGAATCTACACATGATCATGCACTCATGCTGACATCACACAATGCATCGCATAACTCATTTTCCCAAGGCAACCTCCTCCAACCACAACAGCTGCAAATTCACTGACCCGGCACCCGTAGCATACCTCATAACACATATAAGCCTGGTTTTAAATCCTTATAATACTGCCACTACGGAAGAGATGTGTAGAAACTCATAACCACCTACTGAACGAACAAATCATGGAGTCTCTCATCCTGATAAGGACCATTACCTCGTTCTGAACAGAATAACGATATTTGCACTTTAATATACCTTATATAAATCTGATTGCACTGATTTCAGGTCCAATAATCTCGTCTCACCTAGTATAAGTTACTCAAGAAATAAACCATCTCAAACACTGCCAAAAATCTTATATGACGCCAACAATCTACAAACTCGAATGTGATACAAAAGGAAAAGCGAACTCTGGAAAGGAACTACCCCGCCCACGTAACGGATAAGACGGTCGAACAGATGCTATGAACCCTTCTCAGGGAACGAGTAACAAAATACACAATAATAGATATAGGGAACTGTACTCAACATCTCACTGTTGTGGCGTGCAAACCGATCCTCACATGATGCCGTTATGGTGTGCAACCCGATTCAAACAACATACCCGTGGCGGCGTGCCACCCGATCCATACATAACAACAAATACGGAAATACCAATCAAGCCATAATGCTTATACGTACAAGGTACCGAATATCAACCACAAGCATGCCAAGTGCAAAAATACAACCCTGGGGAGACGGATAGCGGCATGCCCTACAAAAACCAATCACAACTAAGGTGCGATAAATGTCCTGCATCTCGAGGGCCATCCTGCTCATATAACACCACAAGCTACACGGGACCTTAACACATGTGCATATAATCAAGTCGTCTCACAACCTGCAAGGCACAATAGAGTAATACACAGAAAAGCTGACGACGGGAATAACATCCAATGCCCAGCGACTCCTTCGTAAGCAATGTTATGACGAATGAACACATCTGACCTGACGTAGAGTGGCCATTCACATTAGACCCACTAACGGACCTCAAACCGATTCTGATCATACCACACTGGGACAATAACCTATCAAGGATCCACAATGACCCTATTCATGACACACGAGCAGTCGTCCAATACGGAACAAACTTCCACAGTTCTCAACCAACCGAATAGAGCGTCGTTCAGGCATAAACTCTCACATTAGCAACAGTACCAGAATCTCCATACTTGGTTTTAATATTTCACAATCAAATGGCTAACATATCACACTTATACAATTTTCTCGCGGGGCATGCTCTCATGACCTTCCACACCAGGTAGCAAAATCTGTACCTCCATACCACAAACCGTACTAATGCTGTAAAGCAAATCAAGGACCCGCAAATCAGTACACAAAGCCTCTTACACATGACACCATTCTCAGATGACACTAAACAAAATACCAACTTACTCTGAACATCTAAATTCGTTCCTGCTCATCCAAGCTCGTAACATTCTTGTCAACACTGAGCCGCAACTTTGATCCTCAACTTCAAATTCCTATACCGCTACACGAGAGTACAAGAATCTCATTATAACTCCTGAACCACCAATAGAATAAACACATCATCATCTAGAACCCTTTCACTCAACACATTTTAAAGGAACGATGGCAACATGCAACCGAATTCCCATAACCGCAGAAAATACAAACCTCAAGTCATGATCTAAACTGCCATGACTCTTCCGGAATCCATTTACAACACAAGGCTATTTGAATCAAATACCTCCCAAATCAATCAAGTTATGGTAGCTGTCAAGCCTTCACATACAACCACAAACCACATGTATAACTTCACACGCTGAATGAACTGATCAATTGCCACAATCATGCTGATTCAACCATTACTAACCGACCCAACTTCTTCCAATTTACTCTCGACTTGCCTTATAAATAATAATAGCTCCATTCAAAACATAACGAACTAAATCCGCACTCATCCCGGTTGACCTGCATCATGAGACCACATCGTCTCAATACTCATGAACCATCTCATAACCTCTGTATGCGCACAACAGCATCTCCAATTGGTACACCCATTCTGCAAGACCTTCCGCGAATCTGGAGCTATTTCTTACTTTCCTCCAATACTGCACCGCATACCCGATGATAACATAGAACACTCCAAGTGTCGTTCATAATCCACTGCAAAAACTCGATTCTTAACCATACAACAGACCCGACATCCATAGGCACTACACTTTAATTCTTGAACCCACTAGGACCGTTGTTAAGAGTCACCCACTCTAACCTAGTCCCGAATATAATCAAACTNTCACATACAACCACAAACCACATGTATAACTTCACACGCTGAATGAACTGATCAATTGCCACAATCATGCTGATTCAACCATTACTAACCGACCCAACTTCTTCCAATTTACT
>AWOL01S0155960.1:0-10327 GCA_000715115.1 Nicotiana otophora
ACCAAAAGCTTCAAATCTTCTCAAATGTATGTGCAAGAACCCTAGCTCCAAAACTTGTGTTCTCTAGTCTTAGAGACTGAAAAATAATCCCAAGATGTGCAAAAGATCTGCTAGGTCGTTTATTTATGGGTTTGAAATTGAGGAGATGGGAATTTCCAAGTCTGCCCAGGTCTGAAGCCCATTGACCGCACCTGCGGAAGTATCCACGCAGATGTAGCTCTGCAAATGCGGATAGCCTATCGCAGACGCGAACATTGAAGGAAAACTCTGGCTCCGCAGAAGCGGACTTGCATGCACAAATGCGCAAATGTAGATGTGTATTTTATGCAGATGCGCTACCGCATAAGCAATTCTTCTTTCGCAGATGCGGTCCCAGGGAAGGAAGCTTAATTCCGCATATGCGGCCTTCCACCTCGCAGATGCAAGTTTGCATATGCGAATAGTCTTCCGCAGATGCGGAATCACTGAAGGATTTTGCACTTTTGTAGTCTTTGTTTGCTCAATTCCACTTCAATTAAATTTAACTCTCTTCATGGCATCATTTACCTGAAAATCTAGCAATATACACAATAAACAACCTTATATTATAATTAAATGACGCAAAATATAATGAAAAGAGACTAAAGTAAGTGGTAAAATCACCACTCATCAACACCCCCAAATTAAAGCTTTTGCTTGTCCTCAAGCAAATCAAAACCAACAATTCAATGAGGTTCTACCATTTAAAGCACAAGTGGTATTGCTATCATACACAAATCATATTCTCCAATTAAGCACCATACTTATGGATTTGGTTGGTACATATAATTAGGCTCAAGCATGTGAATCTCAACCAAATAACTCCCTCATTTATAACAACTTTAAGAAACGCAGAGGAGTTTCAAAATAATCAGGTGACAACCAAAAGCCTCAACAAGTGACTCAAAAGCACTAGTCTGCTACATATGCTCAATTTACTCATTTCGGGATACATCAATGTCACCAATCTATCCTAATTCATGTTCCCTCACAAGAAATAAAGTCTCAAAATCACCATAGTTACAAATATAACACAAGGGACAAATGCACAAAGACACTCACTCTCAACAAAGAATTTCAAGTGTTACAAAATATCATGTTATAAGCTTACCCTTATTTTAATTCGCCTCCTATTCAAGAACATTCGGTCAGAGATCCCATAAGGACTTTTTAAGCTTGTAATGTAGATTTATGGAAGGGTCGGATAAGCATTTGTGATACAAGTGACTACACCCTCCTTGAGCACTACTCATATTTGTCTTTCTTTTTGCACTTTGCTTCTTTTTAAACCACATCGCCCTTATTAGCATCTAGTTACCAACATAGAACCACCTTAAAGTACCTCTCTAATTTTCTCAAGACTCCTTCTTTATATATATACATATTTGTCTCTTTTGTTTCTTTTGGTTTCTTTTGGAGCTTGAGTAACTTCCTATGAACAATTTCGAGGTATATGTTTCTACACTAAACGTACAACCTTGCCAATTTCCAACTTAATACCAACACCATAAACTTAGGCTTTTAGCCTCATTGTCAATATTCAAGGAGGTACGGGTTCAAAAGAGAGAATTATTTCACAAAAGGGTAAAGGTTTGCAATGAGGTGGCAAAAGAAAAGGTTAAAGGCTCAAATGGGGTAAACTAGTAATAATATTTATGCAATGGTAGGCTTGAAAGGCTTAAGAGGGTTTTTCAAAGATCACAAAGAATGCCTAAGGTCATTCATCCAACCAAACATAATTAACATTATGATTGAATGACCAACCGGACAAGTTCTAGATGATAGAAGTAAACACAAGAATTATTTATAACAAAAACTTACACACATGACACATGAACTAATAAAGACGGATCAATTTCACTTCTTAATAAGAGCATCTAGAGCAATATCATGCCAACTAGTAGGCAAAGAGTCACCAAAAGAGCCAAAGGTTTATCACAAACATTATTC
The DNA here is from genome assembly GCA_000715115.1 of Nicotiana otophora. Taxonomy (NCBI): domain Eukaryota; kingdom Viridiplantae; phylum Streptophyta; class Magnoliopsida; order Solanales; family Solanaceae; genus Nicotiana; species Nicotiana otophora. The sequence goes on from AWOL01S0155960.1 coordinate 1,969, forward strand.
TTACCCATGCAACTCACTTTTTCAATTTAAAACCAAATTTCGGAGGGGTATTCTTATTTCACACTTCACATACAATAAACTAATTTTATTAGTACCAAATAATCCAAAAGTCTACACATAATAAAACAAGACTAATTCCCTTAAGAAACTCCTCACGCCATCTGTCATAGGGAAAAGGCACCCGGTTCAACAAATAAATATTCCTTGGGAAAGAACCGTAGCATAAAGAAAACCCAAGGATATTTATTGAAAAGTATATTACTACTAAAAGAGATAAAAATATAAAATTAATATAAACTAAAACAACTAAACAAGATAAAATAAACACTACAAAAATAAAAATAAAAGAACAAAACTACTAAACGAAATAATATAACAAAAGCAACTAATACTAAAGGAACAAAAATAACATAAACTAGAAACTACTAAAGAAAATAAATAAATAAAGAAAAATAAAATAGAATGACAAAAGTGACTAATCCGCAAATATATCAGTAATCACAAATTACGCTCAGCAAGAGCACATGATAAGCGATGATAAAACAAGCACGACAAGCGCACACAATATCCATACCAAAGCATAAGCCCCGAAAGGGCACAAATTAAGCATCAATGTACAAATAAGGTGTGCTCCCTAAAGCCACCCCCAACTAAAAACATTGCAGTGTCCTCACTGCACAATATCAAAATAAAATAAGAGTAGTTTGAGGGTCTCCCTGAGGTCTGCATCAGACAAGCAGACAACAGGAAAAAGGCTAATCACTGCCGTTGAGAACTCTCGGCCACATCATCCTCAGTATCATCCTATGAACAACATCATCATCATCAGCAGAAACACTCGACATGAAAGAGTACTCCTCGCTATCCTCAGCATCAGCAACAGGTATCTTCCTGTTCGGCTGCCCCATTTGAAGATGGCTTTGATGCCTCTCCATATTTTGATCATAAACTTGCCTTTCTTCTTATTTCTCTCTTTCTGGACCTCCATGTTGGTCTTCAGTTCTTTCCTGGTACAATATTCAGGCATAGGCTGGGAGTGTAAACGCCCACTAGGGAGTTGTGACACTAGGTCACAAATGGAGGAAAGTTGGGAATTTAGCATCCCAAATGGTCCCTCGGCCTGAGTAGCTTGTGATGAGGGACCCTCACCTACAGTAATCTCCACTTTCCTCTTCTTGCTATTTAGCACACTGCCTGCTTATGTCACTTTCAATGGGTGAAGGGGCTTGTCTGCCGGTATCAAATTATCTTCATCCTATTTCTCAACTTGTTCACGCTGGCACAACTTTGTAATCAATGATGGAAATATTAGTGACATGCCACCTTAAAGCACATACTCCTTTAGCTCCCAAACAATATAGTGACCGAAATTCACAAGAATTCCATCAAGGATGAAAGCAATTATCAAGGCCCTGGTATATGGGACATCAGACACGTTCCCACAAGGAGACACTCTACTCGCAATGATATACAACGACATTTTTGCTTCGGTTGTGAAATCACCATATTTGATGCCTTTTTTATTTGTAGCCCAAGTCACTCTATGACTTGGAGGACATAGCTTTGCGACTAGCAAATATACCATTGTCGCATGTATCTCTTTCTTATACTAGCTCGAGCGGATGATTTGGGAGCCCACAGACATCATTTATCTCTTGAACTCCGAATCTAACAGTCTTCCCCCTTATAGTGAATTCATGATTTTTGAAATGTGTACGCCTTAAATTGGCATAAAATGCCCTGACCCATTCCTCATTGGCTTTGCATGGAGTGGGGATGAAGCAGGTCCAGCCGTTTGAAACTAGCCGGCCATGGAAATCCGGAAGGAGCTCGGCCACTTTGTCATCGGCAATTCCCTTCTCAAGTTTGGGCTTCTTCGTGAGCAGATCATTATCATATTGGGCTTCGCAATGGGAAGACATGAATCTGTTAGCATCATAGTTCAAGTCCTCAACCACTTCTTCAATTTCGTGATCAAGCGCAGCATTGTCGTTCATGTTCTGGTCCATTTTAAATAAAAGTACCTTCACAAAATCAAAACAACATTAGTCGGGCAGTAGAATGATGTTAGGCAATTTAAAACAAAGCAATTAGGCCAAAGAATCGAGTCGAATGGGCCCAGGAAGATCAGATGCAAAGCTACTGGAATTGGAAATTCTGCCCAGTTTCCGCACCAGCGGAAAGACCATCGCAGATGCAGTCCTGCTTCTGAAGGTTTTATCCTCTTCTGCAGTTTTTCCCATCTCCCCAGAGTTCGCACCTGCGGAACAGTCAACGCAGGTGCGAGGCCGCATCTGCGACACTTTTTCGCTTATGTGGTGTTTATCAAATGGGTTCCAAAGCCCAGAATGTTCGACTTCTTTTACTTCTCAAACAAGATTTTTAGCACATAATTTATACTCAATACTTCTAAATTATTGCACTACTTGAACCAACGATTCTATTAAACCTGATTTTGTGGTACTAAGATAGCAATTTTCTTTTGGACAATTTGTCAAACACATGACAAGCAGAGATAATGATATGCTTTTTTCAATTTAATTTGGTACTCAGAATTCCAAAAAATTTGTTTCATCATTAGCAGCACACACACAGAGACACTCTCAGCCATTTTCCCTCACTCCTGTAACTAACAGTGATAAAAAAATAAAGAACAAATTGAAAATGTGACTGTAGAATAGATGACATGAAGAAAAAGAAGAAAAAGAAAAGAGAAGTAGAAGAGAGGAGTAGATGAGAGACATGGTACCTGTGTGGTCTTGTGCTTGAGAATTCGAGTGTGAGCAGATGGTGTGAGAGATGAGAGGAGTTTGAGTTTGGGGAAAAAAGGTTAGAATGTACCTGATGAAATGAGGGTTTATTTCATTAAACCAGCATGATACTCGCACCTGCGATTCCAGAAGCGCTTCTACGAAGCCGCTTCTGCTAGTTTTTCATCGCACGTGCAAATAGTTGCGCATCTCTGCCTTGGTTTCCCCTTCTGCGTGAGCATACCTGCGTGCTTATATCCGCAGGTGCGGTTGCACTAGACTTCAGTTGGGTAGATTAGGGCAGCCACTGTTTTGGCTTGTTCCAACACTTCAAACCCCTTAATTCAACTCAAAAAAATTTGAAACTTTGTAGATTAGTTAAATATAACATAACAAGATATTCTAAAAAAGAATTTAAAAAATGACCAAAAATTTTGAAAATGATGGGTTGCCTCCTACAAAGCGTCGCATTTTATGTCGTGGCACGACGCGGATCAACATTACCACTTTTTTCGCCACTTGGACGATATGAACTCGGCACTAACTTGAAATCAAGCTTGTGACCACGAGCAGTGGGGGGTGGTAAGTTGATGATCAAGCCAAACTTTAATTTCTTCATTTTGCATATCTCGGCTTTCTTGTGTGGAATGTCAGTTTGTCTTCTTGAATATGCAAATTTTAAAATGTATGGCTCTTGTTTTTCTTCTTTGCACTTCCACATGGATTCACCTGGTTTAATTCCCATATCACCACACAATTCTAATGTTGAAAAATGCTTGGAATGCAACCTCAAGCCTTCAAATTGCAAATCTTCCCGGATTTTGACATTCTCTTTTTTTTCCGGATTAGAGTCAATTTCAACCATCTCTTCAAAATCTTTTATTGACTCTAATTCTATATTTTTCTTGACATCACTAATGCTCATGGAGTCTATTGGCAGATGTTCAATTAAGAGACTAATGAGACTTCTTAATTTAATTATCCCTAAAATAATTAAGAGATTAAGCACACCCGGATATGGCTACAAGTAGTTCAATCCTATCCCTAGGTAGAATTTATAAAGTCAGGGTTAAAGCCTCAAGTTCTTGTTAATTAATCTTTCCCAACCCCGAATTACTTTACCCAAAATTAATCCAAAGTTAATGGGCGAGTCCTATAGCTAGCTAATCTCGTTTGAAACATTAATGAACAAGAATAATTAAACAAACAATAACTCATTTCATAATAAATAACAACCTCAAATTCAACTCCTTCTGCTTAAAGATGTATTGTAAACTCTTGTGATNTTCTGGTCCATTTTAAATAAAAGTACCTTCACAAAATCAAAACAACATTAGTCGGGCAGTAGAATGATGTTAGGCAATTTAAAACAAAGCAATTAGGCCAAAGAATCGAGTCGAATGGGCCCAGGAAGATCAGATGCAAAGCTACTGGAATTGGAAATTCTGCCCAGTTTCCGCACCAGCGGAAAGACCATCGCAGATGCAGTCCTGCTTCTGAAGGTTTTATCCTCTTCTGCAGTTTTTCCCATCTCCCCAGAGTTCGCACCTGCGGAACAGTCAACGCAGGTGCGAGGCCGCATCTGCGACACTTTTTCGCTTATGTGGTGTTTATCAAATGGGTTCCAAAGCCCAGAATGTTCGACTTCTTTTACTTCTCAAACAAGATTTTTAGCACATAATTTATACTCAATACTTCTAAATTATTGCACTACTTGAACCAACGATTCTATTAAACCTGATTTTGTGGTACTAAGATAGCAATTTTCTTTTGGACAATTTGTCAAACACATGACAAGCAGAGATAATGATATGCTTTTTTCAATTTAATTTGGTACTCAGAATTCCAAAAAATTTGTTTCATCATTAGCAGCACACACACAGAGACACTCTCAGCCATTTTCCCTCACTCCTGTAACTAACAGTGATAAAAAAATAAAGAACAAATTGAAAATGTGACTGTAGAATAGATGACATGAAGAAAAAGAAGAAAAAGAAAAGAGAAGTAGAAGAGAGGAGTAGATGAGAGACATGGTACCTGTGTGGTCTTGTGCTTGAGAATTCGAGTGTGAGCAGATGGTGTGAGAGATGAGAGGAGTTTGAGTTTGGGGAAAAAAGGTTAGAATGTACCTGATGAAATGAGGGTTTATTTCATTAAACCAGCATGATACTCGCACCTGCGATTCCAGAAGCGCTTCTACGAAGCCGCTTCTGCTAGTTTTTCATCGCACGTGCAAATAGTTGCGCATCTCTGCCTTGGTTTCCCCTTCTGCGTGAGCATACCTGCGTGCTTATATCCGCAGGTGCGGTTGCACTAGACTTCAGTTGGGTAGATTAGGGCAGCCACTGTTTTGGCTTGTTCCAACACTTCAAACCCCTTAATTCAACTCAAAAAAATTTGAAACTTTGTAGATTAGTTAAATATAACATAACAAGATATTCTAAAAAAGAATTTAAAAAATGACCAAAAATTTTGAAAATGATGGGTTGCCTCCTACAAAGCGTCGCATTTTATGTCGTGGCACGACGCGGATCAACATTACCACTTTTTTCGCCACTTGGACGATATGAACTCGGCACTAACTTGAAATCAAGCTTGTGACCACGAGCAGTGGGGGGTGGTAAGTTGATGATCAAGCCAAACTTTAATTTCTTCATTTTGCATATCTCGGCTTTCTTGTGTGGAATGTCAGTTTGTCTTCTTGAATATGCAAATTTTAAAATGTATGGCTCTTGTTTTTCTTCTTTGCACTTCCACATGGATTCACCTGGTTTAATTCCCATATCACCACACAATTCTAATGTTGAAAAATGCTTGGAATGCAACCTCAAGCCTTCAAATTGCAAATCTTCCCGGATTTTGACATTCTCTTTTTTTTCCGGATTAGAGTCAATTTCAACCATCTCTTCAAAATCTTTTATTGACTCTAATTCTATATTTTTCTTGACATCACTAATGCTCATGGAGTCTATTGGCAGATGTTCAATTAAGAGACTAATGAGACTTCTTAATTTAATTATCCCTAAAATAATTAAGAGATTAAGCACACCCGGATATGGCTACAAGTAGTTCAATCCTATCCCTAGGTAGAATTTATAAAGTCAGGGTTAAAGCCTCAAGTTCTTGTTAATTAATCTTTCCCAACCCCGAATTACTTTACCCAAAATTAATCCAAAGTTAATGGGCGAGTCCTATAGCTAGCTAATCTCGTTTGAAACATTAATGAACAAGAATAATTAAACAAACAATAACTCATTTCATAATAAATAACAACCGTTCAATACATAAGCACAGCAAGATATTTAATCCACACTTTAAATATGAATATTCCCATAAACAAGATTCAAGCGTTGAAAAAAATACTAAATATTTAAATATTCAATACAAAGCAAGGAAATGATGAAATGAGCATAAATGAGTAAATAATTCTCAACCAAAAGCTTCAAATCTTCAAGTCCTGAGTGTGTGTGAAAGAACCCTAGCTCCAAAACTTGTCATCTCTAGACTAAGAGACTGAAAAATAAGCCAAAGATGTGCAGAAGATCTGCTAGGTCGTGTATTTGTGGGTTTGGAATTGAGGAGATGTGAATTTCCAAGTCTGCCCAGGTCTGAAGCCCGTTGATCGCACATGCGGAAGTGTCCACGTAGATGTGGTTCTGCAAATGCGGATAGCCTATCGCAGATGCGAACATTGAAGGAAAACTTTGGCACCGCAGAAGCGGACTTGCATGCACAGATGCGCAATCGCAGATGCGTATTTTATGCGCAGATGCACTACCGCAGAAGCGGTTCTTCTTTCGCAGATGCGGTCCCAAGGAAGGCAGCTTAATTTTGCATATGCGGTCTTCCACCTCGCAGATGCGAGTTCGCATATGCGAACAGTGATCCGCAGATGCGGAATCACTGAAGGATTTAGCACTTTTGTACTCTTTGTTTGCTCAATTCCACTTCAATTGAATTCAACTCTCTTGATGGAATCATTTACCTGAAAATCTAGCAATACACACCATAAACAACCTCATATTATAATTAAAGGACGAAAAATATAAAGAAAAGAAATTAAAAGAAATGGTAAAATCACCACTCATCAACAGCGCAATCCAGGTAGAAGAGTTACGCGGACCGAAAGGTTTGCGATGTTGCATTCATGGTTGGAGAGTAGGTCTTGCTCCGGGTTTTGCCTATTAACGGCGTTATGAGGTTCGGAAAGAAGGGCAAGATGAGCCCAAGATTCATTTGTCCTTTTGAGGTGTTGCGGCGTGTTGGGGAGGTTGCTTATGAGCTTGCCTTACCTCCCAGCCTAGCAGGTAGTTCATCCGATATTTCATGTTTTGATGCTCCGGAAGTATCACGATGATCTGGCTCATGTATTGGATTTCAGCTCAGTCAAGTTGGACAAGGATCTATCTTATGTTGAGGAACTAGGGCTATTTTAGATAGGCAGGTCAGAAAGCGAAGGTCAAAGAACATTGCTTCAGTGAAGGTTCAGTGGAGGGGACAGCCGGTCGAGGTGGCGACTTGGGAGACCGTGGAGGATATGCGCAGCCGTTATCCTCATCTTTTCACCATTTCATGTATGTCTCTATGCTCGTTCGAGGACGAATGATTGTTTGAAGAGGGGGCGGATGTAACGACCCGGGCGGTCATTTTGAGAGTAATAGCCCCGATCCCCTATTTATTGTTTCCCTCGTATCGATTTCTGCTATTATGACTTGCCGGGAGGTTTTCATTTTGATTTTTGGAGTATTTTGGGACACTTAGTCCTTAAATGGAGGTTTAAGCCTTAGGATTTGGACCGTAGTCGGGACTATGTGAAGACGATTCTGGAATGGAATTTCGTCTGTTCCGTTGGCTCTGTTAGGTAATTTTTGATTTAGGGGCGTGTCCGATTTGTGTTTTGGAGGTCTGTAGCTCACTTAGGCTTGAAATGGCTAAAATAGGAATTTAAGTTGGGAAGTTTGTCCTGGGAGTTGACTTTTTGAAATCGGGGTCAGAATCCTGTTCCAAAAATTTTCCTAGCTCCGTAATGTTGAATATGACTTGTGTGCAAAATTTTGGGGTCAATCGGATGCAGTTTGGTTGGTTTCGACATCGCTTGTCGAATTTGGATGTTTCAAGTTCTTTAGGTTTGAATAGGAGGATGATTTGTGATTTTAGCATTGTTTGATGTGGTTTGACGGCTCGACTACGTTCGTATGGTATTTTAGGATTGGTTGGTATGTTTGGTCGAGGTCCCGGGGGCCTCGGGTATGTTTCGGGTGGTTAACGGACTTGGAATGGAAGTTGTGAAATATTTGAAGTATGGACTTTTGCTGGTATGATCGCACCTGCGAGGGTATTAGCCGCAGGTGCGAGGCCTCAGGTGCGATAGGTAGGTTGAGCGCAGGTGCGGAAGGGGTGGAGATCAGCAGAGGTCGCAGGTGCGATGCTTTCTCCGCACCTGCGCTATCGCAGGTGCGGACCAATGGTCGCAGAAGCAGAGGCAACCAGGGTTAGTCATTTTTGCAGGTGCGCCCATATCTTTCGCACCAGCTCTCCGCAGGTGCGGAAATGCCTGGGCAGAACCTATTTTAGAGGGGTTCCGAGAATTTTGGCCATTTCTAACGTGT
>AWOL01S0155965.1:0-15113 GCA_000715115.1 Nicotiana otophora
CGTTCCACGACCCAATTCTCAATCTACAGACACCCTTGTTCCCTTTACCTCCATTGCCTCCCTAAGACGACTATTTTCAAATATCAGCATAACTTCAAAAAGGTAAGTATCTTGCCTAACCTTGAGTGGGGGAATTACCCCTTAGGCATTGAGTCTTATGTGGAAATTGTGTAGTTGAAAACCATGTACGCAAGGTGACGAGTACGTATTTGGTTAATATGTGCAAATTATATCGGTTAAAATTGTAGGCATTCTTATGTATTAAATTAGAAATTGTTGGTACTTATTAAATCCTTTATGTGTCATGCCCCGTTCCTTGTTTGTCGAAATTGTATCTTATATGATAATTTGATGTTATTGTCACTTGGATTTTTATGTGAATTCTGTGTGCTTGTTAATTTGATATTTTCTTGAAATTAAATTCATTATGGAAATCCTTATCTGCAATTAATTATTAAATAAGTTTAAAATAAGGCATTAATTTATATTTATTAAAATTTAGATTAAAGAAGGTGTTGTCCTATACTAAGTTACTTTTCCATCTCTGTTGATTGTTTTGAGGTTTTATATACGTTGTGTGGAGCCTTGGGCTATTTTTGTGAAATTTATTGATTTTACTATATCATTGGAATAGGTTGTGGTCATTGGAAAAATTGTGATAGGAATTGATTATGTTGTGTTGTCGTGATAATATTCCGTGTAAATTATTGTATAATTTGAGTTATTATTATGAGGATATAAGGGTGGCATTTCTTTGTTGATATTATGTGGGTATAAGGGTGGCATTTCACTGTGGTTATGTGTGTTGGGATATTGTCTGGGCGGAGTGATATTGGTGGCTATTATACGGAGCGATAAGGGTGGCTATAGGAGCGATAAGGGTGGCTATTGATATTGTCAAGGCGGAGGGATAAGGGAGGCTATTATAGGAGTGATAAGGGTGGCTATAGGAGAGATAAGGGTAGCTATTGTCAGGGATGATACGTGATGATGTGGAGTTATTGTATTGGTAATTTTTATGTGATGATGTGGTGTTATTGAGTTGGTAATATTCATGTGATGTTGTGATTTTCCTTGTGTTTATTTTTATATCTTGTGCAATTTGTCTTGTTGTTGGAAAATTGATAATAGTCTGATCTATGTTGAACTTGGGAGCCTGTGACTATTGTCCGGCAGATTATGAAATAAAATGTGGGCATGAGGTTCCGTGAGTAAATAATGATGATACTGGCACGTGAATTGTCCGTGCAATTGTGATATGAAATATGAGCACGAGGTGCCGTGAGTAAATGATGATGATATTGGCATGTGAGTTCTCTGTGCGGTTGTGATAGAGAAATTGGCACGAGGTGCCGTGAAAATATGAAAGTGGGATAAGACCCGTATTTTATGATTTTGAAATGAAGTGTCACAGGGTGACGTTTATTCGAAAGATATTTATTTGAAAGATTTATATTTGAAAGAATTATATTTGAAAGATATTTATTTGAAGGAATTATATTTGAAAGAGATTTATTTGAAAGAATTATATTTGAAATATATTTATTTGAAGGGAGTATATTAGAAATATATTTATTGGAAAGTATTATATCCTGAAGATTATTATTTGAAAAATATATAGGCGAAAGATTTTTATTTGAAGGACTTGATTAATTGGTTGTACTTGTATTCATTATCTGTTGAGCAATATTTATGGTGTTCTTGTTGCCCTGCTATGTATATCACTGGTTGATTACTGTTTCCATCATTGTTATTTATTTCCTATTATTTTTGTATAATATATTGCACAGGTAATTAGACGAGTGAGTGTCTTGACTGTACCTCGTCACTACTTTACCGAGATTAGTCTTGGTACTTATTGAGTACCGACTGTGGTGTATTCATACTGCACTTCTGCATATTTTTGTGTAGAGCCAGGTATTGGATATATCAGACTCGGACAGAGTTTGATGTAATGACTCGGCCAGTCGTTTTGAGTATTATAACCCTGTTCCCTCATTTACATCTCAATTTATGCTTTACAGTTGATTTATGACTTACCGAGTTAGTTGGTTCGCGTCCGGAAGGATTTCAGAGTGAAATGAGACACTTAGTCTCTTAATTGAAAATTTAAGTTGGAAAGGTTGACCGGATATTGACTTATGTATAAACGACCTCAGAATTTAATTCGGATGATTTCAATAGCTCCGTATGGTGATTTTGGACTTAGGAGCGTGCCCGGAAAATTATTTGAAGGCCCGTAGTGGAATTAGGCTTGAAATGGCGAAAGTCGAATTTTTAGAAAGTTTGTCCGGGGTGTTGACTTTTTGATATCGGGGTCAGAATCCGATTCTGAAAATTGGAATACCTCCATTATGTTATTTATGACTTGTGTGCAACATTTGAGTCAATCAGATGTGATTTGATATGTTTCGGTATTGTTTGTAGGATTTTGAAATTTCAAAGTTCATTAGGCCTGAATTGGGGTATGAATCATGGTTTTAGGGTTGTTAGATATGATTTGAGGGTTCGACTAAGTTAGTATCATATTTAGGACTTGTTGGTATATTTGGTTGAAGTCTCGGGGGCCTCGGATGAGTTTCGGACGGCTAAAGGATCAAAATTTGGACCTGGTAAACTACTGAAAATGCTGGTTTTATGTCACTGGTTTCCTTCTATGTGATCGCGTGAGAATGTCTGCGATCGTATAGGCTTGTTTGGGCAGAGGTGAGATTTGTTCTATGCGATTTTGAGAGGGCACCTGCGATCCCGTAGGTTTGTTGAGGCAGCGTTGATTTTGTTCTTCGCAATCGCGTGAGGTCAATCGCGATCGCGTAGGTTGGGCCAGTCTGTGCTACAGAACGCGTGGGAAATGCCGCGTTCGCATAGGTGAACTTGAGAGGAAGCTGGGCCACACGTTTGCTCTATGCGATCGCGGAAGAGGGCTGCGATCGCGTAGAGCAGGGATCCTGTGCATGCGATCGTGTGAAGGACACCGCGATCGCATAGGGTCTTTTCTGGGCAGTGGAAAATTGTGCTTCGCGATCGCGTAGAGCAAATGACTAGGAAGAGAGTTTAAGTTTTTCCATTTTTACCAATTTGGATTTCGAATAAAGGCGATTTTGGGAGATTTTTAGAGAAAACAACGGGGTAAGTGTTCGTAACTCAATATTGGTTAAATTACCCGAATCCATGATTGTTTTTAATATTTAAGGGGTGAATTAAGTTGGAAAATTTAGAAAAATCCTATTGGTTTAATTTGAATATTTGAGGGTCGAGTTGAGGTCGGATTTTGGTAAAATTGGCATGGTTAGACTCGTGGTTGAATGAGATTTCGGATTTTATAAATTTTGTCTGGTTCCGAAATGTGGGCCCTACGGGCAATTTTTAAGCTAAATTTCGGATTTTGTTAGAAAATTAGTAATTTCTTATGGAATTAATTCCAATAAATTTTGTTGACTGAATCAAATTAATTTTGGCTAGATTCGAGGCATTTGGAAGCCAATTCGCGAGGAAAAAACATTGCAGAATAAAGAATTACACGGCTTAAATTAAGTAACAGCTTTAAATTTGGTCCTGAGGATATGAAACCCCGGATTATATGTTATGTGATTGGTTTTGAGGTGACGCACATGCTAGGTGACGGGCATGTGGGCGTGCACCGTAGGAATTGTGACTTGGTCAAATTCCATGGAACTTTGTAGTTGAATTATCTGTTGATATCTGTACATTCTCCACATATTAGGGAAAATTGAGCTGAGAGTCGTATTAAAAATCATGCTTAGACATATGTTGTTATTATTGATACCTACTAGGGTCATTTCTACGGTTGAATTATATGTTCAAATTGTAATTTCACACTCAGTCATGTTCATTCATTTCATATCATATCTCAGTCTCTGTTGCTATTTATTTATGCATCATATTATCACTTTGAGCTGATTTTCATGCCATCTTGAGCTCGAGAGGCTAGAGAGGTGGATGACTGAGTGAGGCCGGAGGCCTAATTGTGAGGATATTTATGGGATCAGGTTGCACGCCGCAGCATGTTTCATTGTTATATGCCATGATTGGCTTGATATAGCGCTTGGGCTGAAGGAGCCCCTCCGGAGTCCATACACACCCCCAGTGAGCGCAGGTACCTACTGAGTGTGAGTGCCGAGTGCGAGTGCCGAGTGATGTGTGACTGTGAGGAATGAGTGACTGTGAGGAAATAGTGACTGTGAGGAAGGAGTGCCTGTGAGGAAGGAGTGAATGGGAGGACAGAGTGACTGTTACACTGAGCGGATGCATTGATTTTATTATTTGCTTCATTTCAGCTTTCATATATCACTATTTTGGAAATTTTGGGAAAATGTTATTTTATGTTTCAGCCAAATTTGATATGAAATTTCTGTGAAATTTTAAATGTTGAATTTGAAAGCATGCCTACCCTTTTATATTGGAAAGTACTATATTTGGACTTAGCTGAGAAGCTCGTCACTACTTTCAGTTCCTTATTTATTATTGTTACTTACTGAGTTGGTTGCACTCATACTACACCCTGCACTTCATGTGCAGATCCAGGTGATCCCGGACACAGTGGGTGTTGATTCTTTCACATAGTTGATTTTTCGGAGATTCAGAGGTAGCTGCTATGTTTCGCAGACCTTGTCTCTCCTTCCCTTTCCTTTTATTTATTGTATTTGGTCTCGGATTATTATAATCCGGGTTTCCCAGACTTGTAATGTATAGATGCTCATGTACTATGTGACACCGAGTTTTGGGAGTGTATTTATATTAGTATGTGTGGGGTTTTCTCTTAAATTTAATTATTATATTTTCCGTATTTAAAAGAAATTGTGGTTTATTGAGGTTGTCAGCTTGCCTAGTATTAACATAGGCGACATCACGACAGGTGTGATTTTGGGTCGTGACAAGTTGGTGTCAGAGCCTAGGCTACATAGTTCTCACGAGTCATGAGCGGGTTTAGTAGAGTCTTGCGTATCGGTACGGAGACATCTGTACTTATCTTCAAGAGGCTACCGAACCCTTAGGAAAATTTCAATTTCTTATACTCTGTCGTGTGAATTTGTTGATTCCGGAAACTAGATTTCTGTTATTCTACTCTCTAATAAATGGTGAGAACACGTACTACCTGTTCGAACGGTCAGCCACCAGTGCCACCAGTTAGGTTTGCGAGAGGTCGGGGCCGTGGAAGAGGTCGGGGGCGAAGTAGAGGTCGAGGTGTAGCTCGTACCACAGTTGGACCCGCACATATAGTACCACCAGTTGCTCCAGCTCAGGAGCATATTCCATATATAGCTGAGCTGACAGGACCAGCTCAGGCACCAGCTGTGCCCATTGAGATTTCAGGCCTTCAGGAGACTTTGGCCCAGATATTGACAGTTTGCACTGGTCTTTCTCAGGTGGTTTTGGCTCAGGCCGCACCTGCCACTTCTCAGGCTGGGAGAGGTACTCATACCCTATAGCCCGTACTCTAGATCAAGTAGTACAGGGACTTCAGATACCGGGGGCACTACCAGCCCAACCGGATACAGTTGTTCAGGCCCCGATAGTCCCCGTTATGGAAGATGATGAGCAGAGGAGACTTGAGAGATTTGGGAGACTTGTACCTCCATCATTTAGCGGTGATGAGTCAGAGGATGCTTAGGGTTTTCTGGATAAGTGCTAGCGGATACTTCAGACAACGGGTATCTTGGAAACCAGTGGGGTCTCGTTTACTACCTTTCAGTTTTCTGGGGCTACCTTCAGATGGTGGGAGGCTTATGAGAGACGCAGGTCGGTCGTGCAGTACCACTTACATGGCAGGAATTCTCCGTTCTCTTTTTGGAGAAGTTTGTGCCGCAGTCTCATAGAGAAGAGCTACGCAGACAGTTTGAGCAGCTACGTTAGGATGGCATGTCTGTGACGCAGTACGAGATGAGATTTTTTGAGTTGGATCGTCACGCTGTTTGGTTGGTTCCCACTAATAGGGAGAGGATTATGAGGTTCATTGATGGCCTCACATATCAGCTACGGTTACTTATGACTCGGGGGAGAGTATCTGGTGCTACTTTTGATGAGGTTGTTGACATTGCTCGGCAGATAGAGATAGTCCGTAGTCAAGAATGTGGAGAGAGGGAGGCCAAGAGGCCTCGTGGACCAGGTAATTTCAGCGGTGTTCCATCAGGGTGTCAATTTTATAGCGGCAGGGGTCGTCCTTACACACACGCACAGATGGGTCGTCCAGTTCACCGTGGTGCATAATCTAGCCATGGTTTATAAAGTTCTCATCAGGGTCAGCCATCTCTCGGTGCCCTTCCAGCCTAGAGTTTGTCCCGTGCCCCTTCAGTTCAGGGTTCATTTGCACCGGGCACTTCAAGCAGTTATTCTGGTTCTTGGGGCACGATGCAGTACGCACCACCACCAGTACCAGGGAGTTGCTTTGAGTGCGGGGAATTTGGGCATATGTGGAGACAGTGTAGCAGAGGAGTCAGACTATGATTTTAGCACCAGTTACTTCACCACCCGCCCAGCTAGCACGGGGTGGGGGTCAGTCAGCTAGGGTTCGCCCAAGAGTGGGAGGCCGATCAGGTGGTGGTCAGGCCCGATTCTATGCCTTTCCTGCCATGCCAGATGTCTTTGCCTCAGATGTAGTGATCACAGGTATTGTCTTAGTGTGCCATAGGGAAACTTCTATATTATTTGACCCTGGTTCTACTTATTCGTATGTATCATCGTACTTTACTCATTATCTGGATATGCCTCGTGAGTCCTTAGTTTCACCTATTTGTGTATCTACGCCGGTGAGCGATACTATTATTGTTGACCGTGTACATCGGTCATGTGTGGTAACTATTGAGGGACTGGAGACTAAAGTTGATCTCTTATTGCTTAGTATGGTTGATTTTGATGTAATCTTGAGTATGGATTGGTCGTCTGGAGTCATGCTATTCTGGACTGTCACGCAAAAACTATGACGCTGGAAATGTCGGGGTTGCCGAGAGTCGAATGGAGAGGTTCTCTAGATTATGTTCCCATCAGGGTAATTTCTTATTTGAAAGCCCAACGTATGGTTGGGAAGGGGTGTTTGTCATATTTGGCTTTTGTGAGAGATGTTGATGCAGATACTCCTAGTATTGATTCAATACCGGTAGTGAGAGACTTTTCGAATGTATTTCCTGCAGACCTGTCGGGTATGCCGCCCGACAGGGATATTGATTTTGGTATTGACTTGGTGTCGGGCACTTAGCCCATTTCTATTCCTTTGTATCGTATGGCACCAGCTGAGATAAAAGAATTGAAAGAGCAACTTCAGGAGCTTCTTAATAAGGGGTTTATTAGGCCTAGTGTGTCGTATTGGGGTGCACCAGTTCTGTTTGTGAAAAAGAAAGATGGTACTATGCAAATGTGTACCGATTATAGGCATTCGAACAAAGTTAAAATCAAGAATAAGTATCCCTTGCCGTATATTGATGATTTATTTGACCAACTTCAGGGAGCAAGGGTATTTTCCAAAATTGATTTGAGATCGGGGTATCACCAGTTGAAAATTTGGGATTCGGATATTCTAAAGACGGCATTCAGGACTCGTTATGGTCACTACAAATTTCTTGTGATGTCGTTTGGGCTAACTAATGCCCCAGCAACATTTATGCACTTGATAAATAACGTATTCCAACCGTATCTTGACTCATTCGTCATGGTATTTATTGATGATATCTTGGTGTACTCATGTAGCCAGGAAGAATATGCACAATATTTGAGTATTGTACTACAGAGGCTGAGGGAAGAGAAACTTTATGCCAAATTCTCTAAGTGTGAGTTCTGCCTTAGTTCGGTGGCATTCTTGGGACACATAGTGTCCAGTGAAGGGGTTAAGGTGGATTCGAAGAAAATAGAGGCAGTTCAGAGTTGGCACAGACCATCCTCAGTTACTGAGATTCGGAGTTTTCTCGTCTTGGCTAGTTATTATCGTCGCTTCGTGGAGGGTTTCTCGTCTATTGCATCGCCTATGACTAAATTGACCCAGAAAGGTGCTCCGTTCGGGTGGTCGGATGAATGTGAAGAGAGCTTTTAGAAGCTCAAGACAACTTTGACTACAGCTCCAGTATTGGTGTTGCCTACAGGTTCAGGGTCTTATACTGTGTATTATGATGAGTCCCGTATTGGTCTCGGTGCAGTGCTTATGCAAGATGGTAGGGTGATTTCCTATGTGTCCAGACCGTTAAAGGTGCATGAGAAGAATTATCCGGTCCACGACCTTGAGTTAACAGCTATTGTTCATGCCTTAAGATTTGGCGACATTACTTGTACGGTTTCCATTGTGAGGTTTATACTGATCACTGGAGTCTACAACATCTATTTAAACAGAAGGATCTTAATTTGCGACAGCGAAGGTGATTAGAATTGCTTAAGGATTATGAAAGAACCATTCTCTATCATCCCGGAAAGTCCAATGTCATGGCCGATGCCTTGAGTCGTAAGGCAGAGAGTTTGGGCAGCTTAGCATACTTACAGGTAGCAGAGAGGCCTTTAGCCTTGGATATTCCGGCCTTGGCCAACCAGTTTGTTAGAATGGATGTTTCCGAGCCGAATCGAGTTCTGGCTTGTGTGGTTTCTCGGTCTTCTTTATCTGATCGCATCATAGAGCGCCAATATGATGATCCCTAACTTCTTGTCTTTAAAAGACACGGTTCAGCACGGTGATGCCAAGGAAGTCACTATTGGGGATGATAGTGTATTACAGATACAGGGCAGGCTATGTGTGCCTAATGTAGATGGTTTGCGTGAGTTGATTCTCCAGGAAGCTCACAGTTCGCGATACTCCATTCATCCAGGTGCCGCAAAGATGTATTAGGACTTGAGGCAGCATTATTGGTGGAGGAGAATGAAGAAGGACACAGTAGTGTATGTAGATCGGTGCCTAAATTGTCAGCAGGTGAAGTACGAGCATCAGCGTCTATATGGATTGCTTCAGAGGCAAGAGATTCCGTAGTGGAAATGAGAGCACATCACTATGGATTTTGGGTCTCACGGACTCAGAGGAAGTTCGATGCAGTTTGGGTGATTGTGGATAGATTGACCAAGTCAACCCATTTCATTCCAGTGATGACTACTTATTCTTCAGAGAAGCTGGCTCGAGTTTATATAAGCGAGATCATCAGGCTCCATGGCGTGCCGGTATCTATCATCTCTGACAAGGGTACGCAGTTTACATCGCATTTCTGGAGGGTCGTAAACCATGGGTTGGGTACCCGATTTAAGTTAAGCACAACATTTCACCCTCATATGGACGNAAGAGACTGGGAGAATTGCTTTAGAGACTTGAAATTACGGAGTGGAAATGAGAGCATATTACCATGGATTTCGTAGTTGGACTTCCACGGACTTTGAGGAAGTTTGATGTTGTTTGGGTGATTGTGGATCGATTGACTAATTTCACGCATTTTATTCCAGTTGGTACTACTTATTCTTCGAAACGGTTGGCTGAAATTTACATCCGTGAGATTGTTCGCCTACACGGTGTGCCAGTGTCCATCATTTCAGATCGGGGCACGCAGTTTACATCACAGTTTTGGAGAGCAGTGCAGCGAGAATTAGGTACACAGGTTCAGCTAAGTACATCATTTCACCCTCAGACGGACGGACAGTCCAAGTGCACTATTCAGATATTGGAGGATATGCTACGCACTTGTGCCATTGATTTTGGAGGTTCTTGGGATAAATTTCTGCCACTGGCAGAGTTTGCTTACAATAACAGCTACCAATCGAGCATTCAGATGGCTCCGTATGAGGCTTTATATGGGAGACGGTGTCGGTCTCCGGTGGGTTGGTTTGAGCCGGGTGAGGCTAGGCTATTGGGTACTGATTTGGTTCATGATACTTTGGAGAAGGTTAGATTGATTCAGGGGCGGCTTCACACGATGCAGTCTAGACAGAAGAGTTATACCGACCGGAAGGTCTGTGATGTTGCTTACATGGTTGGGGAAACAATTCTACTCAAGATCTCACCCATGAAAGGTGTGTTGAGGTTCGGTAAGAAGGGCAAGTTGAGCCCTCGGTATATTGGACCTTTTGAGATACTTAAGAAAATTGGAGAGGTGGCTTATGAACTTACCTTGCCACTTAGTCTATCAGGCGTTCATCCAGTATTCCATATATCCATGCTCTGAAAGTATGTCGGGGATCCATCTCATATTCTGGATTTCAGTACAGTGCAGTTGGACGATAATTTGACTTATGATGTCGAGCCAGTGTCTATTTTAGATCGGTAGGTTCGAAAGCTGAGGTCAAAGCACATAGCATCAGTATAGGTACAGTGTAGAGGCCAGCCAGTCGAAGAAGCTACTTGGGAGATTGAGAAGGAGATGTGGAGCAAATATCCACACCTATTTGAGACTCCATGTATGATTCTAAACTTGTTCGAGGACGAACGTTTGTTTAAGAGAGGGGAAACGTAACGACCCGGCCGGTCGTTTTGAGTTTTATAACTCCGTTCCCCCATTTACTGCTCAATTTATGCTTTACAGTTATTTTATGATTTATCGAGTTAATTGATTCGAGTCCAGAAGGATTTCGGAGTGAAATGAGACACTTAGTCTCTTAATTGAAAACTTGAGTTGGAAAAGTTGATCGGATATTGCCTTATGTGTAAACGACCTCAGAATTAAATTCCGATGATTTCAATAGCTCTGTATGGTTATTTTGGACTTAGGAGCGTGTCCAGAAAATTATTTGGTGTCCGTAGTGGAATTAGGCTTGAAATGGCGAAAGTCGAATTTTTGGGAAGTTTGACCGAGGGGTTGACTTTTTGATATCGAGGTCGGAATCCGATTTTAAAAATTGGAATACCTCTGTTATGTCATTTATGACTTGTATGCAAAATGTGAGTTCAATCGGACATGATTTGATAGGTTTCGGCATTGTTTGTAGGAATATGAAATTTCAAAGTTCATTAGGACTGAATTGGGGTATGATTCGTGGTTTTAGCGTTGTTGGATGTGATTTGAGGTTTCGACTAAGTTCGTATCATGTTTTAGGACTTGTTGGTATATTTGGTTGAGGTCTCGAGGGCCTCGGGTGAGTTTTAGACGGCTAACGGATCGAAATTTGGACTTGGTAAACTGCTGAACATGCTGGTTTTCTGTCACTGGTTTCCTTCTATGCGATCACGTGAGAATGTCCGCGATCGCATAGGCTTGTTTAGGCAGAGGTGAGATTTGTTCTATGCGATCACGTGAAGGCACCCGCGATCGCGTAGGCTTGTTGAGGCAGTGTTGATTTTGTTCTTCGCGATCGCGTGAGGTCAACCGCGATCGTGGAGGTTGGGCGAGTCTATGCTACGCGAACACGTGTGAAATGCCGCGTTCTCATAGGGGAAGTTGAGAGGAAGTTGGGCCACGCGTTTGCTCTATGCGATCGCGTGAAGAGGGCAGCGATCGCATAGAGCTGGGATACTGTGCATCGCGATCGCGTGAAGGACACCGCGATCGCGTAGGGTCTTTTCTCGTCAGTGGAAAATTGTGCTTCGCGATCGCATATGTTTGTCCGCGATCGCATAGAGCAAATGATTGGGCAGAGAGTTTAAGCCATTTTTACCGATTTGGAGTTCGGATAAAGGCAATTTTTGGGAGATGTTCAGAGAAAACAACGAGGTAAGTGTTCTTAACTCAATATTGGTTAAATTACTCGAATCGATGGTTGTTTTTAACATTTAAGGGGTAAATTAAGTTGGAAAATTTAGAAAATATCTCTTGGTTTAATTTGAAGATTTGAGTGTCGAGTTGAGGTCGGATTTTGGTAAAATTGGTATGGTTAGACTCGTGGTTGAATGGGTTCAGATTTTGTAACTTTTGTCGGTTTCGAGACGTTGGCCCTACGGGCAATTTTTAAGCTAAATTTGAGATTTTGTTGGAAAATTAGTAATTTCTTATGGAATTAATTCCAATAAATTTTATTGACTGCATCGAATTATTTGTGGCTAGATTCGAGGCGTTTGGAGGCCAATTCACGAGCAAAAGACATTGCAGAATAAAGAATTACATGGCTTGAAGTAATTAACCGTTTTAAATTTGGTCCTGAGGGTATGAAACCCCGGATTATGTGTTATATGATTGGGTTCGAAGTGACGCACATGCTAGGTGATGGGCGTGTGGGCGTGCACCGTAGGAATTGTGACTTGGTCAAATTCCATGGAACTGTGTAGTCGAATTATTTGTTGATATCCGTACTTTCTCTACGTGTTAGGGAAATTGAGCTGAGACTCGTATTAAAAATCATGCTTAGACATGTTGTTATTATTGATACCTACTAGGGTCGTTTCTGCGATTGAATTATATGTTCAAGTTGTAATTTCACACTCAGTCATGTTTATTCATTTCATATCATATCTCAGTCTCTGTTTCTATTTATTGATGCATCATATTATCATTTTTGGGCTAATTTTCATGATATCTTGAGCCCGAAAGACTGGAGAGGTTGATGACTGAGTGAGGCCGAGGGCCTAATTGTGAGGATATTTATGGGATCGGGCTGCACGTCGCATCATGCTTCATTATTATATGTCTTGATTGGCTTGATATAGCGCTTGGGCTGAAGGAGTCCCTCCGGAGTCCGTGCACACCCCCAGTGAGTGTAGGTACCTACTGAGTGCCAGTGCCGAGTGTGAGTACCGAGTGATGAGTGACTGTGAGGAATGAGTGACTGTGAGGAAAGAGTGACTGTGAGGAAAGAGTGATTGTGACGAAGGAGTGACTGTAAGGTTGGAGTAAATGGGAGGACAGAGTGACTGTTACTCTGAGAGGATGCATTGATTTAATTATTTGCTTCATTCCAGCTTTCATACATCACTATTTTAGAAATTTCAAAAAAATATTATTTTATGTTTTAGTCAAATTTGATATGAAATTTTAAATGTTGAATTTGAGAGCATGCCTACCCTTTTATGTTGGAAAGTACTGTATTTGGACTTAGCTGAGAAGCTCGTCACTACTTTCAGTTCCTTATTTATTATTATTATTACTTACTGAGTTGGTTGTACTCATACTACACTATGCACTTCGTGTGCAGATCCAGGTGATCCCGGACAAAGTGGGTGTTGGTTATTTCACACAGTTGATTTTCCGGAGATTCAGAGGTAGCTGCTATGTTTTGCAGACCTTGTCTCTCCTTCCCTATCCTTTTGTTTATTGTATTTGGTCTGAGATTATTATAGATCTGGTTTCCCAAACTTGTAATGTATAGATGCTCATGTACTCAGTGACTCCGAGTTTTGGGAGTGTATTTATATTAGTATGTGTGAGGTTTCTCTTAAATTTAATTATTATATTTCACATGGTAGATGTGGTGTGTTGTGCGGGATTTAGATTCACACGCATAAGGTGGCAGTTCATTCTTGAAATAAAGATCAAGAATTTTGGACAGAATGGTCAGTTTCAGATATTTAGAGGAATGATATAACTGCTCGAGGATCCGTGAGAAGGGTGTGCATTTCAGAAGGCGCATTGTATTTTGACTTATGGATGTTCATCGATATTGCAGTACCCACCTGGCTTATAGACTGCTAATATTCAAATTATTTCTATGTGGCACGAAAGAATTATGAAAGTATTCCTCATGGGAAGATCGTGAAAGGAGGACATGTTAGTCATTCTAGTGCTGGAGTAGGGATCAGTTACGGTGATTCATGTGTTTGATAAATTTGGAGACTGGGAGTTCTCAGAAGTATATTATTTCAGGTTGCGGCCTGTTTGAGATGAGTATTTTATTTTTACTCAGTGGAGGCACTAGTTGCGTTAATTATTTATGATAGCTACGCGCTATAAGTGTGCATATATGTGAGGTTTGAGCAAATGTGCGGGCATCAGGGCAAGTACTCATACTCGAAAGAATGCTTAGGCTATGATATGCCTAGAGTTGACTATTAAGCTTAAAGTAATAACGTTTCTCGTGTTCGTACCTTTGTTGAGAACTATCTAGGCTACATTTGAGGTTTCAAAGAGGTTAACTCCCCTGAATAAATGGGGAGTTACTATTTTTGCGTTAACTTGCCAATTTAAAGTGTGACACCAGACTTTGCACATGCTTACGCTATGGCATGTTATTTATACCAGTCCAGGAGCATGTGAATCTTATTTTATTTATCACATACATGTGTACTTATTTGATTACTCCTCTATGATATGCTTGGACTGGAGGCCTGTGACCATTCCTGGCGGATTACGTTATTGGCACGTGAGTTGTCTGTGCGGATCCATATACTGATATTTTTGGCACGTGAGTTGTCCGTGCGGGTTCAGATATTGATACAATAGCACGTGAGTTGTCCGTGCGAGTAATGTTAATGTGAGCTCTAAAAGAGCTGGTTACTGTTATTAAACTTGCGTGTATCGGTTGTACAATATATAATGATATTATAGCATTACAGTCGTGGGGGTGCTTGTTGAACTTACAATATTGTTCTCTACTTTGAGACATTTTCCATTTTTGGGTAAAAAGTTGCGCAGTTGTGATTTGAGTTGTATTGGTGTGGCATGTCAATAGGATAGTTGTATTTAATAATATAAGGTAATTGGACCGAGAATGGATACTATTAGGTTGGATTCCGGTGTATTGGGAGGATAATATTGAAGGTCGGCATAGAAAGTGATTATATTTGGGGCTATGGTTATGGCTGGATACAACTTGTTCATACTTATACAGTGTGTAGATGTGAGATTCGGGTATTGAAAAGAATTCTGGATGTTAGAAATTTGGCTCCATGGTTTTTGGGCTAAGGTTAAATTAATGATTTTCAGTTATGTTATATTGTCAGGACTATATAGAATAGGGTGACGTGAGATCACCCCCGGGTATGTGTGTGGTAAGGTGGAATAGAGATTTGAAGGTTAAGAACAACTCTTGGCACGTTCGAGGACGAACGTATGTTTAAGTGGGGGAGATTATAACGACCCGACCGGTCGTTTTGAGAATTTACGCTCCTTTCAACTATTTGAAGTTTTGAATAACTTCCTACGAGGTATTATAACTTGTGTGATTTGTCGGTTTTGGTTTTAAGGTATTTCGGAGTTAGCTTAGAAGGATGAATTTTCATGTTGGAAGCTTAAGTTGAAATAGTTGACCGGATATTGACTTATGAGTAAACGACCTCG
>AWOL01S0155966.1:0-19355 GCA_000715115.1 Nicotiana otophora
TCGAGTTCGAGCAAGCACTCACTCGACTATTAAGCCTACGGGCTACTTTTATTTCGAGTTCGAAACATTCACTCGACTATTAAGCCTACAGGCTACTTTTATTTCGAGTTCGAGTAAGCACTCACTCGACCATTATGCCTACGGGCTACATTATTTCGAGTTCGAAACATTCACTCGACTATTAAGCCTACAGGTTACTTTTATTCCGAGTTTGAGCAAGCACTCACTCGACCATTATGCCTACGTGCTACATTATTTTGAGTTCGAAACATTCACTCGACTATTAAGCCTACATGTTACTTTTATTCCGAGTTCGAGCAAGCACTCACTCGACCATTATGCCTACGGGCTACATTATCTCGAGTTCGAAACATTCACTCGACTATTAATCCTACGAGCTATTTTTATTCCGAGTTCGAGCAAGCACTCACTCGACTATTAAGCCTACGAGCTACTTTATTTCGAGTTCGAAACATTCACTCGACTATTAAGCCTACGTGATACTTTTTATTTCGAGTTCGAGCAAGCACTCATTCGACAATTATGCCTACGGGCTACATTATGTCGAGTTCGAAACATTCACTCGACTATTAAGCCTATGAGCTACTTTTATTTTAAGTTCAAGCAAGCACTCACTCGACCATTACGCCTACGTGCTACATTATCTCGAGTTCGAAACATTCACTCGACTATTAAGCCTACGGGATACTTTTATTTTGAGTTCAAAACATTCACTCGACTATTAAGCCTACAGGCTACTTTTATTTCGAGTTCGAGCAAGCAGTCACTCGACCATTACGCCTACGGGCTACATTATTTTGAGTTTGAAACATTCACTCGACTATTAAGCCTATGGGTTACCTTTATTCCTAGTTCTAGCAAGCACTCACTCTACCATTATGCCTACGGGCTACGTTATCTCGAGTTCGAAACATTCACTCGACTATTAAGCCTACATGCTACTTTTATTCCGAGTTCAAGCAAGCACTCACTCGACTATTAAGCCTACGGGCTACTTTTATTTCGAGTTCGAAACATTGACTCGACTATTAAGCCTACGGGCTACTTTTTATTTCGAGTTCGAGCAAGCACTCACTCGACCATTATGCTTACGGGCTACATTATGTCGAGTTCGAAACATTCACTTGACTATTAAACCTACTGGCTACTTTTATTTTAAGTTCGAGCAAGCACTCACTCGACCATTACGCATGCGGGCTACATTATTTCTAGTTTGAAATATTCACTCGACTATTAAGCCTACAGGTTACTTTTATTTCGAGTTCGAGCAAGCGATCACTCGACCATTATGCCTACGGGCTACATCGTTTCAAGTTCGAAACGTTCACTCAACGGCTAATAAGCCTATAAGCTACTTTTACTTTGAGTTTGAACGAACACTCACCCAACCATTACACCTACGTGCTATATTTCTTCAAAGATTGAATAATTGACTCAACTAGCAAGCCTATAGGCTACACCACTTCAAGTCTGAAAAAACAATCGATCGATCATAGAGACTACGCAGTCAATATTTGATTAAAGTCTTCACAAAACAAAAACAAATCGACCTTGTTATATATATATATATATATATATATATATATATATACAAGATTGCCTACATGATTGATTACAAAATAAGCTTCTTGATCACCCTCTGGGGCATTCGCTCCACTGTCGAGCTCTTCCCCATCCTCAGATCCGCTCTTGCTGCCACCATCATCATCATCGGAAGCCAAGGCTTCAGCTCAGCTTCGAGCGCTTTAGCCTTTTTTATCTCTTCAGTAAGGTCGAAACCTCGAGCGTGTATCTCCTCGAGGGTCTCCCTCCTAGACCTACACTTAGCAAGCTCGACAACCCAATAAACTCAAGCGTCGGCAGTATCCGCCGCCTCCCGAGCCTCCATCTGAGCAGCCCCGGCATCAGCCTGATACGCAGCAATGGACTTATCCGACAAGACTTTCGACGACTCAACCTCCGCCTTAGCCTCAACAAACCGCATTGTAAGCTCCCCGATCTTCTTAGCTTGAGCCAACCCTTTTTGATTGACGCTTCGAAGTTGAACATCAACCGATAATAATTTGGTCAAAATGGTTTCTTTTTCCGCAGCCAGGCGGTCGAGAGTCTCCTTCCACCGATTACATTCAGCTCGAATTTGATCAACTTCTTCCCGAAGTAACCCGATCTTTACAACCTTTTGCTGCAGCTGAGACAACGAAGGGTTAACTTCCACAGTTGAATCAGACCCATACTTTAACAAAACGAGGCTCACTTGCTTATGAAGTTCAGCTTCTTCTTCACGAGCCTTAGCCAAATCCGCTTGGAGGTCCTTTATAGCCTCGTTATTTTGGCTGCAAAGAAGCCGCAGGGCATCTCTCTCACTGGAGACCTTTCGAAGCTCGGCCTCACACTGGCTAAGATCGACTCGAAACCTATTAATGGTCTGCATAGTAAGGAAAAAACACAAGTCAAGTATGGAAAAGAATAAAGAAACCAAGTGTAGAAGAATTGTTACCCGAGTAATAAAACGTTGGGCCTCTTATAGTAGAAGAGAAACGTCACCGATGTCGGAAGCATCATCGACTCCAGTAAAGGAATCCCTAAAAGGGTCCCCTACACTAGAGCCTCTGCCCATATCGGGGGTCTTCAATTCTCGAGCTTTCTTTAAAGCCTCCTCAGAAAAAGTTGGAAGAGAAGGCGAATACTCGGGACTTCAAGACCGACCCCGACCAGCACAGCCTCCATCGGCTCGGGATCTCTAGCAACTCAACAGCTTTCACAGATCAGATCACCAAAGCCGAGGCATTATCTTCTTCTTCTTCTCTCAGTCGTTGGACCGAGTCAACCGTACGGGAAATAGATTTTCTCCTTACCCTTCGAGTTTTGGGCTTAGGGTCCTCTAACCGATAGGAAGCTCTTCACTTCTTATCTTTCCCCGGTTGCAGGATCGGGGACTTGGTTCCTTCTTCATCGCTCGAAGGCCTCAAAGCGGCATCCTTGGTTATGCTTGCAAGAAAGTAAATCGGTGACAAATAGAACACAAAGAATACTTCGAAGGAAACAAGAAGCAAAACCTTACCATGGTTCTTGTCCTCCCATCTACCTTTAGCCAAATCACGCCAAACGTGTTTGGCATAAGAGGAAGTCGAGGCTAACTTCTGAACCCAGTCCTCAAGGCCAGGTACTGCTTGTGGCATCCAAGGGGAAGCTGAATATCAGGGAAATACATCATAAAAAATCGGGAAAAGACACAAAAAGCAAACAAGAATCACTTACGGTCGAAATTCTATTCTTCGGGGAACGACATCTTCTCTTCCGGAATAAGGTCACGGGTCCTCACTCGAATATAACAACCCATCCAACCCTGATCCTTGTCTTCATAAATGCTCGACATCAAAGCCTTCGATGCCCGACGATGAAGTCTGATTAGTTCTCGAAAGATCTGAGGTCGATACAATCAGCTGAGGTGATTCAAAGAAAAATCCAGCCCCCCGACTTTGATAGAGAAGAAGCGAAGTAAGATCACTATACGCCAAAAAGAGGGATGAATTTGACCGAGGGTGACCTGGTACCTTTTGCAAAAATCAATAATCACCGGGTCAACGGGTCCCAACGTGAAGGCATAAGTGTAAACACTTAAAAAACCCTCCACATGAGTGATGACGCTCTCATGGGGGGATGTAATTTGCAACACGACATCGGGACCCCAGTTGCAGTCTTTTCTGACGGCCTCGAGGTGACCCTCCGTTATAGAGCACATATACGTCGACACATGCTCGCATCGACCCGGAACGGATGAAGGATTCTCTATCTTAAAATTGATCTTCAGAGTGCATGTGCCGGGAACATAATCGTGAATGGGCAGCTCCACCGGCGTCTTATCGCCGGACGGCCGTGAAGAAGAAGCTTTCTCCTTCCGAGGTACGATTTTCGAAGTTTTCGCCATTGATACGAGAAGAAGGAATGCAAAGGAAAGTGAAAAATTGACGGCACCCAAAACTCTAGTGTGGATGGTTCTAAAGCAACGAAATAGAGAGGAAAAATAAGAGAATTTGGAAGAGAGAAGGCGCAAAAGTGGTAAAGGTTGTATGGAAGGGTTATTTATAGGCTCGTGTTATGAAGGTTCAATATCAGAGGTGGACGACCACCATATGAAAAGCATTGAATACCTTGAAAGACTATAACGATGGGACAGCTATCGCATACGTCACAGTCGATCCCTGATAAAATGTCAGCTTATTGCCCGATCGAACCGTCGAAGATCATATCGATTCTCACCGCATCCCTCATGAGATTCGAGGGGACTATCTGTATACGGTCAAAATAGATTTAGGCTTTCCTATGTTCGATCGAGTGCGAATGGAAAGAAGCTGGAGTAGAGTTTGGAGTTAGTTTCGAAGGTAGTACGAACGAGCCTCGGGCCCAAAAGTTGTTCGAGGAGTTGGCTCGATAATCTTATCGAGCCCTTGATCAAATCGATCCGCAAAACATCGCTTCAAGGTCAGAAGCGTACCACACCCATCCCGAAGGTCGATCTCAAGGTAAGACCGAAGGGCTGACCCAGTAACAACCTCGAGATAGTATCGAGTTCAAACCGGTATCGAACCCATAGACAAGAGCCGTTACTACCGCACCAAGAGAGAGAATCTTGACGAGAACCGAGGAAGAGACAAATCATCATGGATCCTTCACTATATGCATTATTTTATTATTTTGTTATAGATAAAGCAATGACCCTCTACTATAAAAGGGAGATCCTTGTAAGCTAAAGACACACAACATAGATTGCAATAAACAGATCTTTTTCTCATATACAAAGACATCTCTTTGTGCTTGTTTTATTTCATCTCATTCACTTTCCCTGTTCATCATTCCTATCCTCATAGTCAAAATACCTGTATTGTTATCTTTGTATCAAAGGATATTACGTATCCTTAGAACCATACTAATTTAACGTTATCCGATTTTTCAGATAAATAATCTCAAAGTTACTCAAGTTAGAGTTTGGTGAAAAAAGACTGGTAAACATGATAAGGGTTGTTGCACAAGCAGATACGAATGCATAAGTGAGAGACAAGAGTCCCAAGATTTGTAGAGTCCTTAGAACAATAGGAGTTCTATCAAACGAGAAGTTGACTACGCATAGGACTTGGTGTCACACCTCCTTTTCTACCCCAAAAGATATGTGTGTGTTATGGATTGTTATGGGTTAAGAGTATTTCCAATTAAAGTGACAAATTTGAATATAAATTATTTTATTTACAAATTCGCCACTTGGAATTGATTTTTTGGGTGTTCCAACTTCCAAGTCACCTTTTATTTGAATCTCTAGTCAAAGGAAGGTTTGACTATATTATTATTGGTCTGCGAAAACAAAGTCGAGGTAATGAATTCTGTTGACCGGGGAGAAGGTGTAAGGCATTCCCCGAATCCCGTGGTTCTAGCACGGTCGCTTTATTGACTACAACGTGGCTTTAATTAATTTTAGATAAACAGTGATTTATTGGTTTCCATGTTTTATCTATCCGCTTTTATATTAAAATATGGAATTATCTTTGAAATGAATTACGTGTGTGAATCCATTTTGTTTATTGTGCCAAAATCATGTCGTGTGTACGTGCACGCAATTAATAGCATTATTATTATATTTAAGGTTGTTTCGCCCAAAGTTGCGCGAACGCATACCTTGATTTTAGTTTTGGGAATCGTAATTATGTCACGCGAACGTATACATAATCACGATGATTCAATTAATTAAGAGTACGCCTAAAGCATTCTAGCGCATTCATGATTTTGTTCTTTCATAAGTGTGAGATTATTGTGAAGGCCATGAATTATAGAATTT
Organism: Nicotiana otophora; assembly: GCA_000715115.1. Classification (NCBI taxonomy): domain Eukaryota; kingdom Viridiplantae; phylum Streptophyta; class Magnoliopsida; order Solanales; family Solanaceae; genus Nicotiana; species Nicotiana otophora. The sequence goes on from AWOL01S0155966.1 coordinate 5,849, forward strand.
CTTGTGAAAGAAGTGTATGATTTTAGATATTTTAATAAATAAACCATCATATACCAATACCCTACAACCCAACAATTGAAGCCCAAACTCATTAGGGTCCAAATCTTCCTAATTTTAGAGCAAGTTTGAATACCATATTTCCAAACACATGATTAAGCATATAGCATATAAGCACTAACTTTCAATATTATTTATAAAGTTTAAAAGAAAATAAATAAATCACTTGAAATAAGATAAAAAGAACAAAGGGAAGAATAAACCTTTAATGCAAAATTTTCAATTAAATGAGTCTCCAAGAACAGGTACAATAACTCAGACGAACGTCGAACAAGCATAACCGACGAATAACATCAAATCTAATGAACGGAGCTCCAACGGAATCCTCGACCTCGACTATTGACTCCACTTTTAGCATGTATTAAGGGATGTTATGAAGTATTTTTGTTGGGATTTGGGTGATGACTTGCTGGATTTTTCGAAACAAAGTCGAAAAAAGAATGACACGAGTAGAAATTCTCTTAGCGTAGAAGAAGAAAAATAATTTCTCTCAATTCCCTCCTCCCTTCGTTTTTTCTCTTTCTTTTTTTCCCTTTTTCTCCCCCCTTTCTCTTCACATTTATCTTCTATTTATAGAAAAAAAATTCAGAATTGTTTCAGATTGTTTTTTTTAAAAATATTTTAATTAAAAAGAATCCCCACTTCCCATTTTTCTTGTTTCTTAAAACAAAATAATTTACCACTTTTCTTTACTTTTATTTTTTAATTTCCCACTTTGTTTACTTTACTTGTTTTATTTTCCACTTAGTTTACTTTTTTAAAAAAAATTTCAGCTACCTTTACTTTTATTTTTTAATTCCAACTTTCTTTTACTTTTTATTTTTTTAAATTTTCACATTTTTTTACTTTTATTTATTAAATTTTCTACTTTCTTTTACTTTTAAAAAAAAGCAATATCCACCTACTTTTACTTTTATTTTTTTATTCCATACTTTTAATTTTCCTATTATTTTATTCCCATCCAAAAATAAATTTGTCTTTTAATTTTTTCGGTTTGTTTTAAATATATTTTATTTAAAAATAAAGATAAAACATAAAAAATAATACTAATAGTAATAATTTGACCTTTTAAATTATTGTTAATTCTTACCCTATATAAAAAATGTAACAAAGCTGTATATATATTAAATTTCTAAAAATATTTACATAGTAGAAGGTGATAAAAATTTAAATATAGTCAAAAATTAGGTGCTCACACTTGTAGTCCAGGGAATTTAAATACTAACCTTTTGAGCTGTTGGGATTATCCTTTTGCACATCAGAACTACATTTTATACACTCTAGTCGAGTACTAGTGTTGTGTTCTTCTTGAGTCAGTCTAGTGAATGTGTTTTAGGAAATCGAATTGTAATCAAAGTGTCACAAATAATTTGTGAGCTGGAGTGAGTGTTTGTTTTACAAGTTAGAATAACTTGTAAATCAATTAGTTATAGTAGGAGTATTTGAGAGTATTGAGTTACAGTTTTATAATCGATACATTTGGCTCATTGTTCTAGTGAAGTTAAAAGTTAAAAATCGTACGTAGTAGGTCCTGGTTTTTGCACCTTTGAGTCGAGTGATTTTTCATGTAAAAATTATTGTATTTACTTTACCGCTTATTTTATTTCACATATAAGGAGTAAGGTACAGAACAATGGTTCTTTAGTAATTCATAAAAACACTTAAACTAACACTTACCAATGAGAAGGACATATAGTGTGTAACGACCCGACCGATCATTTTTCTTTTTAGGTCCCTGTTTCCCTAATTAAGACTCCCCGTATGTGCTTTTACTATTTTATAACTTGCTGGTATGGTTGAATTGGTCTTGAAAGGCTTCGGGTTAAAATCGGAACACTTGGTTCTTTAATAGTGGCCTAAGGTGGCCAAGTTTAACTTGAGTCAGCATTTTTAGTAAACAACCTCCGAACTGGAATTTGACAGTTACAATAAGTTTGTATGATGATTTTGGACTTGGGCGTATGTTCGGATCGGGTTTTGGATGATCCGAGAGCGTTTCAACGCTTAATGTTGAAAGTTGGCGGCATTGAAGATTTTCTAGTTCTTTAAATTTAATTTAGAGTAGACTTTGGTGTTATCAAGGTCCACTTGGGATTTTGAGCCTGGAAATAGTTGCGTACAGTGATTTATGACTTGTGCGCAAATTTGGTGTCATTTCGAGTAGTCTAAATATGATTCGGCGCGTTCAGAGTAAGTTGAAAAGCTTGAAGTTCATAATTTGACTCAATTTAGTTTTATAGTGTGATTCCTAGTTTTGATGTTGTTTTACGTGTTTCGCGGGTTCGAGCAAGTTTATATTATGTTTACAGACTTGTTGGTGCTTTTGGACGGGGTCCCGAGGGGCTCGGGTCGTTTCGGACCACCCAGAGCTAAGTCCAAAATCTACCATTGTTGTTCTGGTTTCCTTCTTCGCGAATGCATAGGAAACCTCGCGATCGCAAAGAAGTAATTGAGGACTGTGTGGTTTTTGTTCTTCGCGTTTGTAAAGTCTTGGCCGCGTTCGCGAAGGCTTGGGTCCAGTGGCCTTCGCGTTCACGGGTGACTTGTCGCGTTTGCGTAAAGTTCGTGGGCATGAGCCTGGGCAACCTAGTCGCCTTACGCGTTCACGAGTGGGGGCACGCGTTCGCGATGAGATAGTGACCTAGTGCATCGCGTTCATGAGTTTCCTCTCGCGATTGCGAAGAGGAACTTTCCTGGGTTCTTCAGTTTTGCCTTTGCGATCGCGATAAAGGTAGACTTGGGCAGAGATATTTTAAAAGTCGGGATTTTGGTTATTTTGCTCATTTCTGTCACTTGATGGATGATTTTAGAGCTCTTTGATGAGGGTTTTTAACCTAGATATTGAAGGTAAGTATTTTATATATAACATGAGTTTAATACATACATTATGGGCAGAATTAAACATAGAATTTGTGGAAATATAAGGATTTTGTTGAAAAACCTAAGTTTTGATAAAATAAAATGGGATTAGACCACGAAAATGATTATGAAATTGAGTAAAAATTATATATTTGGGTTCGTGAGGTTATGGGTAGCATTTATCTTCAAATATTTCCAAAATCTGGGCACGTGGGATCGAGGTGAATTTAGGAATATCCCAATTTGGGTTGGGTAGCTACTCTAATAGCTAAATTATGAACTTTTGAGTGTATATTGATTAATTTATACAATATTTGGCTAGTTTCGGATTGTTCGGCACCGACTTGAGGCTTTTAGAGTGGTTTGTGGACTGGAAAGTTAACCTGGGAACGAGGTAAGTCTCTTACCTAACCTTGTAAGAGGAAATTTACCCCATACATATTTAATTGCTATCTGTTACTACTTGTGGGTGCTACGTACGAAGTGATGAGAGTTCGTACGTAGCTAAAAATCATGCTTATGTCCGGATAGTTTTAGGACTCTACTATATAATACATGTCTTATTTGTACTCTACTTGTTAGTTTAAGTACTTAAATTATATTGATACTTGATAATTGATTCGTAAAGACCGAACTTCATTACTTGGGATTTTTGGCGGGTTAATGACCATTAGTAGAAATTGTATCTCCTTGTGTATTCTTCTTGTAGTAGTCATTAAATTGGAGTTCGTAGTGTAACGACCCGATCGGTCATTTTGACTTCTAGCGCGTCGTTCGGCAGTTTGAGACCTTGAGTAGATTTACTTCAAGTATTATGACTTGTATGTGGGGTCGAAATCAAATTTCGGGATGTTTGGAGTTGATTTGGGAAGAACATGCTAAATTCAGAAGCTTTAAGTTGGAAGAATTGACTAAGGTATGGATTTATAGATAACGACCTCGGAATCGAGATTTAAAAGTTCCAATAGGTTCGTATGGTGATTTCGGATTTAGGCGTATGTTCGGGTCGAGTATCGGGTGGCCCGGGAGTATTTCGGCACTAATCACGAAAGGCTAGTATTTTGAAGACTTAATAATTTCCTATGTTTGGGTTGGAATGGGTTTTTATGTTATCGATGTTCGTTTAGGATTCCGAGCCTGGAAATAGCTCCGTATGGTAATTTTGGTCTTAGGAGCGTGTCCGGAAATGTATTTGGAGGTCTGTAGGTCATTTCAGCGAAAGTTGGAAATTTGGATGATTTTTGAGAAGTTTGACCGGGAGTGTACTTTTTGATATCGGGGTCGGATTCAGATTCCGAAAGTTGAAGTAGGTCCGTAATGTCAATTATGACTTGTGTGCAAAATGTGAGGTCAATCGGACTTGATTTGATAGGTTTCGACATCAGATGTGGAAGTTAGAAGTTCAATAGTTTATTAGGCTTGAATCGATGCACAATTCATGGTTTCGATATTGTTTGATACGATTTGAGGTGTCGAGCAAGTTCGTGTTGTGTTTTGGGACAGGTTAGTATGATTGGACGGGGTCCCGGGGGCCTCGGGTTGGTTTCGAGTCATGTTTCCCAGGTGTTTCTGCTGCTGATGCTGGTTCTGGTGTCCTTCATCCCGAACGCCGGGAGAAGATCGCGTTCGTGAAAAAGGATTTGTGGGTTGGAAGAAATTACTCATCGCAAACGCGACACAGGGGTCACGAACGCGAAGAAGGAAGAGGGGCTGGGGACCCTGACCCATTAAGCCTTCGCGAACGCGAACGTGAAGAAAGAAGGGGGAAACTGGCTACCGCGAACGCGAGAGTTTGAACGCAAAAGCGAAGGAGCAGGGGTCAAAGGCTTCGCAAACACGAGGTATCAGTCGCGAACGCGAAGAGGAATTTTGGGGCAGAGTTATTTGGCCTTCGCGAACGCGAAGAAGGGTCGATTGTGCTGGGCAGACTGGTTTCAAACGGGATTTGGGTTCATTTCACCCATTTTCCACACGGCTTGGGCAATATTTGGAGTTCTTCAAGGGGGTATTTTCACCATTTAATGCAAGGTAAGTGATTCCCACCTATCGCAAGTTAAATATTTAGTTTATCGAATTTAGGCTTGTAAATTCATGAAAATTTGGGATTTTGAAGAAAAACCTAGAAATTGGTATTTTTGGATTTAGACCACGCAATTGGACATGGAATTGGATGAAAATTTTATATTTGAGTTCTTGAGATTTTGGGTAACGATTTCCTCCGAATATTTTCGAAATCCAGGCAAGTGTGCCCGGGGTGAATTTTAGATATTTTACCATTTTGGTGGGATAATTTATTGGATAGTATAATTTCGAATTATTGAGCATGTATTAATTATTTTATGTAACATTTGGATAGTTAAGGATTTTCGGCACCGAGTTGGGATTTTTACATGACATCGTGATCGGAAGTGGGCTTTGAGACAAGGTAAGTCTCTTGTCTAACCTTGTAAGAGGGAATTCACTACATAGGTGATTTAAATTAATAATTGTTGCTAATTATGGGGGCTACGTACGCACGAGGTGACGAGAGTCCGTGCATAGCTACTAATATTTCTAAAATCCGGGTAGTTGAGGACTCAAATCATGAATTCCTTGTGATAATTGTATCCTTATTTAATTAAAACAATAGAATTATATTGTAAATTGTTAGAGAAAAGAGTAAAAGATTTAAATCTCGAATACTTGAAATTTTGTTCAGAATATATAACTGTTGTAGAAATTTGTACATCCTCACGTGTTAATCTCATAATATATATATATATATATATATATATATATATATATATATATTCTCATTCCGGAGGTTCATAAGAAAATATCCTCCTTTCTTGTGGAGTGGGCCGAACGCCTCGGCAGGATAGATGCATCTATGGATCGCGTCGCACGTCCCTCGGCAGTGTACACGACACTTTGGATCGGGTCGTACATCCTCGGCATAAATCATGCCTAATAATAAAAATTATATGATACCTTGATATTTTAATTGCAGCTTGTGAAGCTAATTGATAAATTGGAGATTATTGGAATTTGAGGAATTTATTATTTCTGCTTGTTATGAAAATCATTATTGTTAGCCTAAAAATCATGTTTAATTAAATATTTCTATTGTAATATTATTGATCCATAGTGAGTGTCAAAGTCGATCTCTCGTCACTACTTCTTCGAGATTATGTTTGATACTTTCTGGGTACGCATTGTTTACGTACGCATACTACACTTGTTGCATATTTTTGTGCAGGTACATATATGTCTAGCGGACTTATGGGCGCAGAGGTGTGGTTAATGAGGAGACTTAGGTGAAATGCATTCTTTATTACGATCCGTAGCCAGTAGAGTTTCCTTCAGTGTTATTTATATTTTTTCTGTCTAATTTGTATTCCGGACAATTGTTGTATTTTATTTTAGATTCCTAGTAAATGCTCATGCACTTGTGACACCGGGATTTGGGAGTGGTTATGGGTTGTTTAGTAATTTAGTTGCTAAATTATTTATCACTTACTCTATGAGTTCTATCTTTACTATTTAATTGAGGAAATTTTGATTTCAAATATATTAAAATGGGTAATTAAATTTATTAATTATGACTGGCTTGCCTGACAATGGTGTTAGGCGCTATCACGGCCTTTAATGGATTTTGGGTCGTGACACGTAGAGTATTCTCTCTTCTTATGGATCGGGTCGAACGTCTCAGCTGTATAATAGATACATCCATGGTTCGCACTCGTCGATCCTTGGCAGTGTGCAAAATATTCAGGATCGGATCGTACGACCTCGGCATAAATCGTGCGTGATATTGCTCAGAGTCCGATTATACTTGATATTTATTCCATGTCTTGAGAAATTATAATTTACTTGATGGCTCTTACTTGTCGAGTTCAGCATGTGTTAGTTGGAGATCTTAATTGACATCTAGTTAAAGAATCATTTATTTATTTTTCATTATTGCATTATTCTTATTGATGTATTCCATGCCTATTTAGAATTTATGTACTTTATTTTTTTCCTTTAGTAAGTGTCGATATCGACCCCTCGTCATTACTTCTTCGAGTTAGACTAGATACTTACTGTGTACATGTTGTTTATGCACTCACGTTACACTTCTGCACTAATCGTGCATGATCTGAGGCAGGTGCATCTGGCGGGTCCTTTGGGCACGTACCCCGTTACCTAGAGGCTTAGTGGTGAGTTGCTCTTTATGCCCGTTCTGCAGCGCGCCTCAAGTCTTTCCTTATTGTATTTATTTTATGTCTATCTTATTCCAGACAGTAGTATATGAATTTTTGTATATTCTACTAGTTTGCTCATACACTTGTGACACAGATTTTGGGAGTATTCTAGTTGACATTTTATAGTTTTGCGTATTAAGTTCACTACTTTACTTTTTTTGTTATTTGGTGTTTTGGTTTTACTATAATTTTCTATTAATAGTTCCCTTATTAAATAAAATCAATTACTTTAAAAAAGTATTAAAATAAACAATTGCATGAACAGTTTACCGCTGAGTTGTCTAGCGACAACATTAGGCGCTTGGGTCGTGACATAGTGTCACCCGTTGAGGAACAATGCAATGAGAAATGTAAGATACAAAAAGAGTACAAGAATTACCCATCAACTCAAACTCAAAGTAGAAAAACAATAAGTAAAAAATTTACTGTAAGGTTGTAAGATATGCCCATCCTTGCTTCTAGATCACAGAACCTTGTGCCCTAAAAGAAATTACTTTTTATCACTATTTTTATTCCATACATTGGATTACTAAATTTCTTAAACCAAGAAGCTCTTGAACCTCTTAATCATTTATGTTGAATGTCTCTATTTCCACTACAACACATGAAATTTTATCGTTTCACAATCTTTTTCGCTTGCTTAAAAATGGATGACGGTCTGTAGCTTTTTCTAAATCTTCTCCAATATGCAAAATTTACTTCCTCAACAATAATCAACAGAAGAAAATCGGGCAATTACAAAATAGTTGTATTACAATTAAACAATAAAGAAAGGAAACAATGAAATGCGGAGTAATAAATTAAAGAAAAGAAGGCATGCTTCTAAAATTTGATGGAAGATTTTTTCAAAAAAAAATCACATTTTTTCGAAATCAACGTTTGTTCATAAAACTTTCAATTTTCACTTGAAGATGCACTTTGAAAATTTTCGATAATTTGAAAAACTACAAAAAGTTGTTTTTCAAAATTTTCACCAAAATCACTCACAAAACTTCAAAAACAACCCAAACTAAAATTTATGTCCAAACACAACTCTCAATTTCAAATATCATTTTCTTTTGAAAAAAGTTCACAATGTTTTGAATTTTACAATTCTTATGTCCAAACGCATACTAAGCTTCTCCTTGTATCGGGAAAACCCTCCTCCTCATTCTGGCTAAACAGTGTATGTTGTCAAATCTCATCCTTACCATGCTAAAGATACCAAATAGGAAGGTCAAAATTGAAAAGAAAAGAGGGATGATCATTAAATAACAATGTTTGAGAGGACTATGAGGAAAAATGACATAAATTATATTATATTTGTGTTTAATTGAATCTATTTTATGTCTAGATATATTGAAGATAAAATTGAAAATAAAATAGAAATTTTATATATATTTTATACGTTATAAGAATGAAGTGATGATAATTTTATTAATGGATAGGTAAGGATTAAAAAGACAAATCAAAAAGAAAGAACAATGCAAAGAATTGAAAACTAAGAAAAAGAAGACAAAAACGTGAAAGGGAAAGATAGCAACAGAACGAAGCCTGAAGCAACTCAAAAGCAAAGCAGCATCGGGCGTAGCGAGCAATCTTGCTCGCGTTAGAGCGTGCGACGCGAGATTCATAGCTCGCGTTTGAGCGTGCGACGCGAGGGTTACTGCAAGACCAAGCGCGCCACAAAGCTTGCGAGGCACAGGCTGCTGCGAGGTGGAGCGCGCTATAGAGGTCGCGAGGCGAGGCCTGTAGCGAGGGTGTTCAGAATTTTTAAAGCTTATTTTGTATTCTATTTGGTTTTGGACTTGGTTGTTTCGTTTAGGTCTTTTCCTTACACATATAAATAGTCATTAAACATCAATTTTAGAAGAGTTTTGCGACCGGAGGCAAGAACATCACGCTCAGAGGAGGTTTCTAACTAGTTTTTCTTCTCTTCTTTTCCTTTAATCTCATAGTTTATTAGTTCTAGAGTTTTGGGTGCTACATAAACGTTGTAGTTTGAAGTCTGAATTGTTTTTATTTTTTTATCATATTGATTTATTTATTCAATCTTGCCCTTAATTATTTGATTGATTGATCACCAATTGAATATTATCTACGAATCTAGGATTGAACTCGGGAGAGGAAATTCTAGATTGCATATAAGATTGGGTAGAGCAAGATCTTAACTCTGAGGGGGGACGGATTTGTGGTTAGGATAGGAATATACATAGTCGCCTTGCTTGATTACTATACAAGAATTATTAATACGTTCTTGTTAATTCTAATTCCATAAGAATATAAGCGTTAGATTAACTTGAATAGGCGAGTAGTACTTCGGGAGAAGGCTACGAGCAATATTAATCTTGTCAACGAATAAACCAGATAAATTAATTAGACGATTTAAGTGGAAAACTCAGCGGGGTTGTTAGCTAACCCATAACTCTAGAATATTCACTCACATTGAATTCGTCTTTAAGCTTGTCGTTATTTTCTTTAATTTCTTAATTTGTTACTCTAGATTAATTTTAGTTAAATATTCATACGTTAGGATTTGCTTGAATAGATTAATTGTTTGGTATAATTTAGTTGATAGTTAATCACAAGTCCTTGTGGGTACGATATCTAGACTTACAATCCTATATTACTTGTCGACCACGTATACTTGCGTGTGTGTTTGGGAGCAACGAGTTTTTAGCGCTATTGCCGGGGACTTAGAAATGAACTATTCTACTAGATTGGATTTTTACTTTTTGTCTATTCAAGTTTTTATTTTTTTATTTTTATCTTAATTTAATATTTTACTATCTTTGTTGACATGACATATTGGAATGATAATTGGTCGAATATTGGTTATTCTTATTATGATGATCCTTGTCCATATTGTGGAGGACCACACTTGTGGCAAAATTGTGCATCTCAATCTTCTGTGTGGAATTTTGTAACGTGTGTGATTATCAAGGTGGCCATTGGGATGGTTGTCCTAATTCTTATTATCCGTCTCAGAGCTCTTATTATAATGTTTCTGATAATGTTTATGAGTTTGATAGGAGCAATGAAGTGGAGGATGGGGAACGTGTTGTCCGTATTATGGAGATGATGAGGCAAGTAGCCGAGCAATAAGATAAAAATCAAAAGGCTATACAAAGAATTAGTGCAACAATCATGAGAATGAAGGTCGAGGCGGAAGCAATCAACCAATTTGATACCGAGAGCGAGTTCCCACAAGAAGATAATTTTGGAGAAGCAGATATAGTGAGCGAATCTTGGCTAGAGGAACAAGCTCAACTGATAAAATCTCATGAGTTTCTGCGTGATGGTCTTTCAAACATGACAGAACAACTGATAGAAGGAAGAACTGAGCTCAGGCAAGAGATAGACCAATTTGGCTCAGATATCCATGACTCGCAGGCTAAATTGAATAAAAAGGTTGAGGTATCTGATGCCCTACAATCAATGGTTGTGGATACTGGCCAGCTTGTGGAGCAAAAAGAGGAATTCAAACTATTCAACCATAATATTATTAATGATGCCAAGGTTGACGAAGAGTGAAAAATAGAGGATGTCAAAAATAATGTAATTTTGGAGTCGGAGCGTATTGGACCTCATTCTAAACACTTTTCTACATTGTGTTTGGTTGGTGGCACGGTAATTGATCAATTCAAGCAAACGGAGGAGTCAATAGATGAGGAATAAAGTGCTTATATCCTGAAATTTGCCATACCAAGGAGATAAAATGACATCTCTCACTTAAAGGCCAAGAAGTGTAAGATGCGATACCTATTTCTTGGTTCCTTTATGTTTACACCACCGCCCCAGGAACGTGATAGAAAAATTGATGCAAAATTGGGAGCGAAATGTATATCCTCAAAGTGAAAGAAAAAGTGCTGAGAGTGATGGCGTCGTGCCGCGACGTTAAATCAGGCGCTTATTGAGAGGCAATCCAACTTTACTGCTTTCTTTTATTTTTATTATATTATTTTGTAGTGTTTGTTTTGATTTTGTAGGATGACAAGCATAGGAAACAAAGCCATTGGAAGAGTGCAAAAGTGAACAGGCGGTTGAAACTGAGTGTGAGGTAACCGCATGGGGATCATACCGGGGAGAAGTTTGAGTAACCCGTGAGTTGCTAATGCTTCGGCATTTGGCCTACCAGGGAGTCTCTTTTACCCCCTTGTTATTTATAGTGTGCATTGAGGACATTGCACAATTTTAAGTGTGTGGGGAGGAGATTATTTGGGTGATTTTCTGTGTATCTTAGCTTAATTGTAGTAAAATAAAAAAGAAAAAAAAACAAAAGAAAGTAGAAGAATTGGGTTATTCCCGACGAATAATCTCCTAGACAGTTTTTATGAGGGATTTAAGTCTAAAGAAAAAGAAAAAAAGATTTTCTCTGTAGGGAGTGTAATAATTCTCCCTTGGTTTTTCTTTGTGCCGCAGATCTTTTTCAAGTGTTTTATTTGAACCGAGTGTAGGTAGTTTTATTTTTTAGGAGTAGGAGCCACTGTGAGATGAATTGAATTGAAGCAATATCTCTTGACTTTGTTATGCCTTTAGAATAGTGTGTACTTTGGTTGTGACGCTTATGCTCAGTTTTTGACTTTTATATAAGTATCTTAAATTGTATAATCTTAAATTTTCTTAACTGCTTTGACTAGAATGTCTTGATGAGTCAAATCCTGAGTGAGTTATGTGTCATGCATGTGTGTGTGAGGTTTGTGTGTTATTCTGTGCATTGCATTTGATGTCTAGAACTTGCCCCGTGTGTTTGCAAAGCGAAATAGTAGCGTTGTTCAGTCTTGGAAGTGATGTAGACGTTTATTTGTTGAGCCCTATATATTTAGTTTACCCGCCTAATTATTATGTATCGTAGTTAACCCTTTGAGCATGCAATCCTATTTCTTTGGCAACTACATTACAAGCCTTACCCATATGTTTAAATTAACCATTTATTCGAACTTTTTCACCTCTCATGACCACTTGAATTGTTATGAACTTTGTATCGTAAATAAATGTTAAAAGATATTTCTTTTCATTTTAATCAGTTCTCCCTAAGCACTTGTCCTCTCTCTAATAGCATGCCTGTCTCGGTACTCTATTTTTTTTTTCCAATTATTAAGCAAGTCATCAATTCAATAAAAGTTTTGTTAGAACAGTGAATGGAAAAGGATTAACAGCTCAGGCAAGAAGACAATTTTCATTTATTTTTGTGCGTGAAGATATAGCCCTCCTTTTCAAATTATCTCCAAAAAAAAAGAGTTCATTTTTTTTATGGAAAATAATATAGTTTTAACAGGTTCAATCCATATGAATGCGAGGAAAATGTTGTGAGCACCTAATTTTTGCCCTAATATAAAATTACTCCTAAAAAATCCAAAAAATAGCTTTAAATTATTTTTTTATATTTTTACTTAGTTTGCTTTGTATGTATTCATATTCGATGCATTTTTAAGTTGCATTTTAAATCCTAAAGAAAATACAAAAATATTTTTAATTTTTATATTTTTTAGATTTTAAATGCATAATCAATTGCATTTGTAAATACTAAAATATCCAAAAAATACATTAGTAACTCTACAAGCATTTTTAGGCTAGTTAATTAATTAGGTCATTAGTCAATTAATGAGTGAAATATATAAATAGTTTAGCCACACAAATTAGTTTTAATTGAAATTTGAGTTCATAGTGGCTAAGTTTGCAAAAACGTCTAATAAAGAAAGATGAGAAGGAAAGAAAGCATTGTTGATGCACATCTTTTAGCATTGGGCCAAGCAAATTCGATGGCCCAGTTTCTCCACAAGCTTGCCCTAAATTCCCCCTTAACTACCCAATTCTTTTCTCATTTTTTGGAAAAGAGAAGAAGATCAGATGGAAGAGAACGGACAGACCACCTCCCCAGCCTTCAAAAAACTCCCATCTCATCTCTCACTCTCTGATCTGATCACACACACACTCCTCTCGCTCATCTCTCTCTCATTATACATCCACGCACACACTCATGGACACACGAAGGGAGGCATCTGAAAGTTTGATAGATTCAAAACAAAAAACGGGAAGCAAAAGTTTTTTTTTTTATATTCAAACCTCTAGTTGAGATCGGACAGGATAGAAGTTCCAAAACAGAAAAAATGGGATTTTAAAAGGGATTCCGAAAGTATTACTACTGGTGTGGATCGCCTTCTACTTTTCGGGTTTTGGGAGATCAATTTGGTCTCAGATCATTGCTGCTTTCTGCTGTTGAGTATTCTGTTTAAGCACGTTGAGCTTCACTCTTCCAATTCAGCTTTCATTTTGCTAATTTCGAGCTGTATTATGCCTACCGAGGTATGATCCTCTGTTTTAAAAAAAAATAAAAATAACTATTTCTGAATGTTCTAGTGCTATGAAATCTCTATCTATGCGTT
>AWOL01S0156038.1:0-10332 GCA_000715115.1 Nicotiana otophora
CCCCCCAACACACAGCAGTTACTGCTGACAACATTAAAGGCTTTTAGCCTGCTATTAGAGTTATCAGATGGACTAATAATACATGGTCCTAGCAGAAATTCTTATTTTAGATGGTTGATATTATGGAGGATAAGATAGGGAAGCCTTTATGGAATTAGACGATTTATCTTTGGCTGTTTTCTCTTTTTTGAAAAGTTCCGCTAGTTGTTTTGAAGGTTTCTTTGTCCTTGTTCTAATCGGGTATTCTGATGCTTTTATTTGGGCAGAAGAAGGTCAGGATGAATATGAGAAAGATGGGTTTATAGTAGATGATGTGGAAGAAGAAGAGGAAGAGGATGAAGAAGATAGAGCTGAGAGTGATGATGAGAGGCAAAAGAAGAAGAAAAGGAAGAAAAGGTGAGTTATTTTTTGCAGTAATGCATATGTTTTCTCGTGTATGGTTGCCTTATATATTGCTGTTTCAGGGAGTCAGAGAGGAATTACATGCTTGACGAAGATGATTATGAACTTCTTCAGGAAAGCAACATTGCGGTGCCTCGTCCGAAACTTGTGAGTTGTGATTTTGCTTACTGATATAAACACGCAGACAAACACATGTATATGCATTTCATATGTAGTATATTGATTTGTCAGTCATTGTTCACACCTTCTGATTTTCCCCTTGGCTGATCAGGAGAGCAAAAAGTTCAAGCGGCTAAAAAAAGCTCAGAGGGATATGGATGATGCGCGTTCTGGTTTTTCTGAGGAGGAGGAGTTTGACGAAACTGGGAGGCGTGGGCGTACAGCTGAGGAGAAGCTCGAGCATAGCTTATTTGGTGATGATGAAGGTAAATGCCATTTTAATTGCCTTCTTTGTTGGGGTCTTTCTCATGATGTTAATTGAACTCCCGTAATATTTCCAGGGCCACCACTCGAGGATATTGCTGAGGAGGAAGAGCGGCTGGAGGAAGAAGAGGATGCTGATATTGGAGAGGAAGATGAAATGGCCGACTTTATTGTTGATGAAGAAGAAGTTGATGAACATGGCGCTCCTATTAGGTATAGTATTTGAAATATATGTGGCTGTAGGATTCATCTTGATGTTTTATTAGCTCTTTGGTTTATCTGACATTGTTTTTTTGGCTCCCTCTTAGTTGCTTACTTCTTAATTTCTGATGCAGAAGGAAGAAGGTGAACAAAAAGAAGTCTAGGCAGGCATCAGGAGTTTCGTCTTCTGCTCTCCAGGAAGCCCATGACATATTTGGTGATGTTGATGAACTTTTAATGCGTCGAAAACAAGATCGGGCAAAATCAGGCAGGCACGACGAATCTGGTGAATGGAGTGAAAGGAGACTTGAAGATGAATTTGATCCTACTATTCTATCTGAGAAGTATATGACAGAGAAGGATGAGCGCATTCGGAAAATAGATGTCCCCGAAAGAATGCAGGTGCAACAAAGACATTTTCTTTGTGATTGCTTTTACATCTTAGTTTTCTTGTCTGGGTCGGTTGTGTTATTTTTCTTGTTTGCTATGATACCTTCTTAACAGTAGAATTTCTTGTTAATTCTTCGTAGGTATCCGAGGAAAGCACTGGTCCTGTGCCACCTGAAGCTATTAGTGTGGAAGAGAGTAACTGGATCTACAATCAGCTTGCTGCTGGCGTTGTGCCTTTCTTTAAGATTAAGAAGAAAGATAGTGGGAAAACTGATGAAGAGAGTGAGCTACCAATAGATAAAGATGACATCATGAGATTTCTGGATTTGATGCATGGGCAGAAGCTTGATGTGAGTTCTAAACCTTAACTAGGATTTGATCTTGTCTATGCATGACATTTGAAACTCTGCAAATTTTTGCTTTCTTATTAGGTCCCGTTCATTGCCATGTACCGGAAAGAGGAATGCATGAGCTTATTAAAGGATCCAGAAGAGGATGAAACTAGTGATGATGGCCCCAATAATTCTGACAAAAAGCCTGCTGTAAGACGGCAGAAGGTGAGACTTGTTGTCAAAGTATTGTGGATTGTCCCATGCCGAGAAGCTTGGGAATTTGAAATGAATATTGAAAGATATTATGCTGCAGGTGCTTTGGGCAATCCAAGATTTAGACAGAAAGTGGCTCCTCCTTCAGAAGCGGAAGTCTGCGCTCGAGTTATACTATAAGAAGCGCTTTCAAGAAGAGTCCCGTAGGGTGTATGATGAAACACGTCTTAAGTTGAATCAGCAACTCTTTGAATCAATTACAAAATCACTCCAGGTGGCGGACTGTGAAAGAGAAGTTGATGATGTTGACTCAAAATTTAACTTGCACTTTCCACCTGGAGAGGTTGGTGTGGATGAAGGACAATATAAGAGGCCAAAGAGGAAATCACAATACAGTATTTGCAGCAAAGCCGGCTTATGGGAAGTTGCAAGCAAGTTGGGATATAGTGCCGAACAATTTGGTTCACACATGTCTTGTGAAAGTATGGTAAGTGTGGTCTTATAAGTTCCAAATCTGCTGAATGTTGAAGAAAGTAAATTTGTTTACATGATAACTATTGCCTTGATCGGGGAATCAGTGGAGGGGGTACCATATTTCTGATTGCACCAATACATTTGAACTCACTTTTAGAACATCATTACTTCTGAACTCTCAATCTGCTTGTTGACATACAATCAGAAATGAGATGCGTTCAACTAAGTAAACAGTATAAAATGATGACCTGATTTTATTTAAATATGCAATCTTTCCCACATAGACATGCATCTTATTCGCAAAAGGATGACATGCTAACACACATTTATTTATGTTGGATACCAAGCTATCTTATCAATATATTTCCAAAAAAGCCTTCGATGTAGTGATGAAATTGTGATACATAATCAATCCTATTTGTTTTGTTCATTACTAAAATGAAAGCAGTCTCTTTTAAAGAGGGTTAGAAAAGCCAATCCAGTTGTTTTCTTGCAGCCAGTGGATGAGAGTCCCCTTATGTATAGTTCCAGGCCAGTTCCTTTAGTTAAGACCTTTCAATCACAGAATCCTGAGACATAGGACCCGTTTGGCCATAGATTATGCCAAAATAAACTTGGGTTTTATTTGGCAAACACATGTTTGGCCATAGATTTTGCCTATATTTTGGCCAAATCCCAAAACCCAAAACCAGCTCAGGGCCAAAATATCACTATTATATTTTTTAAAAATTGCCCCAAACTTTTGTATTTTATAAAAGAGCCCACCATTTATTATTTTGTAACAATGTTGCTTCGTCTTCGCGGTCATCTCATAGTGTATCATGTAGTTCATTATAAAAATGATAATTTTATATCAAATTTATTTATGTTCAGGACTATGATTTGCGATAATATAATGAATGTTATTGATAATGGTATTATTGGGTATTTGTGATAATTTTTAGAACTTGTGAGTATAAGTCATGTTTCATGTTTTTCCAAACCAAACATCACCCAAAACAGATGTCCAAACACATTTTCATTTTCAAACCAAACTTCACCCAAATCAGATTTTTCAGAATAAATTTGGAAATCTATGGCCAAACGCTAGCTTATATTGCAGCCCCCAAATATTCTCCAAATAGCTGGTTGTTCCCTTCTTTTCCTCATTCCTGTTGCTGGAGTTGGGTTTAATTTCTTTCTCAAGTCTCTTAGTTGCAAAGGGAGATGTGGATAACATTTGTAGTAGTTGGAACTAGGAAATGATAGTGAAGCTGTGAATTTTCTTGCAGGGGGATTTGCTGGAGGATGCTAGGGAAACACCGGAGGAGATGGCGTCGAACTTCACCTGCGCAATGTTTGAAACACCGCAAGCTGTGCTTAAAGGCGCTAGACACATGGTATGAGGATGTTTATGCAATACTTACTTTGGGACAATTTTGTTGCCATGTTTGACTGTAATAGCTAACTCTCATTGAGCTATTTTAGGCAGCAGTTGAGATAAGCTGTGAACCTAGTGTCCGGAAACAGGTGCGCAAGACCTTTATGGATGACGCCAAAGTATCAACGAGTCCTACTCCTGATGGGAATGTGGTGATTGATTCCTTCCATCAATTTGCTGGAGTAAAGTGGTTACGGGATAAACCTCTCTCTGATTTTGAGGATGCACAGTGGCTTCTCATACAGAAGGCAGAAGAGGAGAAACTCCTCAAAGTTACTATCAAGCTGCCCGAAGTTGTTCTTGACAAGCTGATAACTGACTCGAGAGATCATTATCTCAGTGATGGTGTGAGTAAATCTGCTCAGTTATGGAATGAGCAGAGAAAGTTAATACTTGAGGATGCATTTTTCAATTTTCTTCTGCCTTCGATGGAGAAGGAAGCTAGATCGTTGCTGACGAGTAGAGCAAAGAGCTGGCTGCTTTCGGAATATGGAAAGTTTTTGTGGAATAAAGTGTCTGTGGGACCATATCAACGCAGAGAAAGTGATGTCGGCTCTGATGAAGAGCCTATGCCCAGGGTTATGGCTTGCTGTTGGGGCCCTGGAAAGCCAGCAACTACTTTTGTGATGTTGGATTCGTCGGGAGAGGTTTTGGATATCCTGTATGCTGGGTCTCTCAGCCTTCGTGGACAGAATGTTAATGATGAGCAGCGGAAGAAGAATGACCAGCAGAGACTGTTAAAATTCATGATGGACCACCAACCACATGTTGTGGTGCTGGGAGCTGTAAATCTATCTTGTACGCGGCTTAAGGAGGATATTTATGAGGTGTGCATCCTTGAATTTTATTTGATTGCAACTGTGTGATTAGGGATAAACTTGGCGGTATTCTGGTAGGATATGTAGTGCCTAATTATGCCATATTATAAACAGTTTCTTAATCAGCATAATTTCTTTATTGAGGTGGCTAAAGTATTTCTTGACTGTTTTTGTGGTTCAGATAATTTTCAAAATGGTGGAGGATAATCCAAGAGATGTTGGTCATGAGATGGATAATTTGAACATAATATATGGAGACGAAACCCTTCCACATCTCTATGAGAATTCCCGCATTTCAGTTGACCAGCTCCCTGGGCAGTCAGGTAATTACTTTCCTTGTGAACTTTTATACAGCTATTAGGATTTAGCAGCACTTATCCACTCCAGGGTTTTAGGTATTGTGAGGCGCGCTGTGGCACTGGGACGTTATCTTCAAAATCCTTTAGCAATGATAGCGACATTGTGTGGACCAGGCAAGGAGATTTTATCTTGGAAGCTGAGTACTTTAGATAGTTTTCTTACACCAGATGAGAAGTATGGGATGGTTGAACAGGTTATGGTTGATGTAACTAACCAGGTGGGTGTTGATCTTAATTTGGCTATAAGTCATGAATGGTTGTTTGCCCCTCTGCAATTTGTTTCGGGGCTAGGTCCCAGAAAGGCAGCATCTCTTCAAAGATCCTTGGTAAGACAGCAGACAATCTTCACTAGGAAGGATCTCTTGACTGAACATCATCTTGGTAAAAAGGTATTTGTGAATGCAGTTGGCTTCTTGCGAGTAAGGCGTAGTGGATATACTGCTAACAGTAATACATATATTGACTTGTTGGATGATACAAGGATCCACCCAGAATCCTATGGTCTTGCACAGGAGTTGGCCAAAGATATTTATCTTAATGATATCGGTGAAGAAAATAATGATGATGATGAACTGCTTGAAATGGCAATAGAGCATGTTAGAGAGAAGCCACATCTGGCGAGGTTGCTTGAAGTTCCAAACTACGCCAAAGCCAAAGATCGTCAGGACAAAGAGGAAACTCTTAACGATATAAGGTTAGAGCTGATGCAAGGGTTTCAAGATTGGCGTAGACAGTATGTGGAGCCAAGCCAGGATGAGGAGTTCTATATGATTTCTGGCGAGTCTGAGGAGACACTTTCCGAGGGAAGAATTGTGCAGGCAACAGTTCGCCGAGTTCAACCTCAGAAAGCTATCTGTGCTCTCGAGTCTGGATTGACTGGCATTCTTACCAAAGAAGATTCTTCAGATGATTGGAGAGATGTCAATGATTTGACTGAAAAAATGCGTGAAGGTGATATCTTAACTTGCAGAATCAAGTCGATCCAAAAAAATAGGTACCAGGTTTTCCTTAGCTGTAAAGAGAATGATATGAGAAATAATAGGTATCAGAATAATCAGAACTTGGATCCATACTACCATGAAGATCGCAGTAGTTTACAGGCTGAAAAGGATAAAGCTCGTAAAGAAAAGGAGCTCGCAAAGAAGCATTTCAAGCCAAGGATGATAGTTCATCCTCGATTCAAAAATATAACGGCAGATGAAGCAATGGAGGTATGTTATTATCTTCGCAGATATTGAATACAAACTTGGTGCATAGTTCTTATGATGCGACATTGCAATGAAAAGACACAAGCATCTTTTCTTTTATGACAAGCATGAATTAGGCGTTTTTAGAATGGCGATTCTAGCATTTGATGCCTAAGCTATCTTGATACTCTCTTCATACTTTGTGCAGTTCTTGTCGGACAAGGAACCAGGTGAAAGTATCGTACGTCCCAGCTCACGCGGACCATCTTATTTGACTTTAACTCTCAAAGTGTACGATGGAGTTTATGCTCACAAGGATATTGTGGAAGGTGGAAAGGAACATAAGGACATAACAAGCTTGCTCCGTATCGGAAAAACATTGAAAATAGGAGAGGATACTTTTGAGGATTTAGATGAGGTACTTTAGCAATTTTTCCAGTTATTTTATATATAATGAGAGTTGTTCCTAATCTAGTTTTTGGTATGTGTTTTCGTTTGGTTTTGTGGGAGGGAGGATTGCAGGGAATAGGGAACATATGTTCCCCGTAGTCAATATGAATTGAGGGATCAGCTATCTTCACAGGTCATCCAGCTGGAGAAAAGAGTTGTATAAAGCAACAAATAAACAAACAAATTAATTAGTAATAAATGGAAATCCTTAAGATGATGATGGTTGATGCTTTCTGAAAGTAGAACTAGAACATAGGTATGAATGCAGTTAGCTTGCATTTATTTCATGGTTGAGAGGAAATAGAATTTGTTCTCTCTCTCTCTCTCTCTCTCTTTTACACACACACTCACACTCACACTCACACACACTCGCACAGAGACCTCATCTCCATATCTCTTTCTTTACATTCTCCTTGTGCAAAAACAAAGGTTTTGTGCTCAAATAGTGGACAAATACATTGGGCAAGAGAGGTCGAGTTTGATGAGTGAAGGACCTGATTTGCTCGACTTTTTTCTTACTATTGTTAGAGCTGGTTGGAGAACTTAAATATTTGCTACTTCCTTTTTATTACCAAAAAAGTATTAACTGCTCCCAAGCATTTTGCTTGTTGGCATTTAGTTGAGGATGGCTTTCTCTGATATGTTTATTTTCGGTTGAGTGGAGCCAGAAACTTCATGGAGATTTATTGTACATTTTGTGGTCCTTGGCAAATTTTCATAGGACACTTGTTTGATTACTTTATTTATCCCCTGGTACAATACATTTTTTGGGTATATTATATTTTAGTTTCTTGGAAACACTGAGAATCTCATTGGTTTTGTGTTGTGTTTATTTCAGGTAATGGATCGGTATGTCGATCCATTAGTAGCTCATTTGAAAGCAATGCTGAATTACCGCAAGTTTAGGAAGGGAACAAAGGCAGAAGTTGATGAACTTTTGAGAATTGAGAAATCTGAGTACCCTATGAGGATTGTCTATAGCTTTGGTATTTCTCATGAACACCCTGGGACATTCATTTTGACTTATATACGGAGTTCCAACCCGCACCATGAGTATGTTGGTCTGTATCCGAAAGGATTTAAATTCCGCAAGAGGATGTTTGAAGATATTGATCGCCTTGTGGCATATTTTCAAAGACATATTGATGATCCCCATGACTCTGCACCATCAATACGATCAGTTGCAGCGATGGTACCTATGCGCAGCCCTGCAGGTGGGGGCTCAGGATTTGGTGGCGGTTGGGGTGGTTCATCCAATGATAGTGGTCGAAGAGGTGGTCAGTCTGGGGACAGAGATTCTAGACCAGGTAAAATCTTCTGTTTTTGTCCCTGCCTATTCTCTCTCTGTCTGTTCTGTCTCTGCTTCCCCTTTGTTTCATGATAAAAAGGTTGCTCTTCATCAAATTCTGAAAGCTCTAAACTGACCTTATTGGTGACTCCTCTTTAGACACCTGCTTTTTCTTCGAAATAGGTTGGGCCTATATTTGCAGCTAGTAGGAATTCCTTTTTTTTTAAAGATATTCTTTCCAGCACTGTTTGGCCCGCATCTTCAAGTTGGGGCGGCATGCCACTTCTCTCGTTTTTCCCTAAAAATAAGTCTGGGTTGGGGGTGGGTCTTGTGGTCTATATAGCAGGCGAGCGTTGTTTCAACTGCTCTCCGTTTTCCCTTAAGATCTCAACTTATGTTGGTCCATCAACTGAGCAAGTTAAGATTTGTGACTTATTTGCCCTAAATAAGATTAAGGAAACTCTCTTGGGGGTGAGAGAACGTTTACTGCTTATCCTACTGTGTGTCTGTTTATGTCTAGAATGTCTTTCATTCCATTGGAAGTCTATCCATTGTTGCTTTGTAATGTACAGTTGTTCATCGAGGTTGATAAAAGAGCAGAAAGATGCATACTGATTGCCAATGGACTTTTCCGGTTTTGCAGGTAGAAATGACTACAGAAATCGAAGCAGTCAGGATGATCCAAGTGGATTGCCGCCCAGGCCCTATGGTGGCGGTGGGCGTGGGCGTGGACGTGGTCGGGGAACATATGGCCGTGGTAGAGGAAATAACGATAATGACGGGCAAGATTCAGATTATGGCACTCAAAAGTGGGGTTCTAAGGAAGGTGGGGGAGGATGGGGTGCAGAAGTCCAAAATTCACCTGCTAGAGACACTTTCTCTGGTGGTTGGAGTGGTGGTGGAAGTGGTGCCGGAGGTGGTAGCGGAGACGGAGGTGGTTGGGGTGCTAGTGGTAGTGGTGGTGGTGGCTGGGGGCAGGATACCGGTGGTCAGTCCGATGATTCTGGCTGGGGTGGCGGTAAAAAGGGTTCACAGTCCGGTGGCAGCGGAGGGTGGTGACTGTATCTACGATCACAGCAATTCATTTGATCAAGTAATTCGTACTTATGCAGCCCTTTGGATGTATAACCACTGACTTGTTTTCTTTTTGCAAACATTGTTATCCAGGTTTCAATTTTGCATTCTGGAATTGAATTGCTAAGTGTAGCATCTTTGTAATTATGCCTCTATGTTCGTCCTCATAATGTTTTCCCTTCCCTGTCAAAGGTTCTACTGTTATTTTTTCTGTTTTATGCTCTACCCAAAAATCAAATTGATTTTGCATTCGTCTAATGTAGCTTGACGAGTGAATTAAGAAGTTAAAAATCATATTTTTGACTAATAATCAAGTAAATCAGGATGGAGGGAGGTGATTTGCTCTTTAATAGAAGGATTAAGAAGATAAATTTTTCTTTTTGTCATGTTTTTGTTTCTTCCGGTACTCCATTATATTTCTTCTTCTGTCATCTTGTGCGTGGGAAGAAAATAAATATCTCTGGCTTCTTTACCAATGTTGGATCGGTGTATCCATATTTGGGTCTTTCCTTTTCTGATCGAAATATGTCTGTTTGATTTGGACATTCCTGGGCTAGTACCTCAGGTGACATAGTATTCTTTTCAAAAATTTACTATAATTGTGGTATTTAGATCAGCTTGCGTTCCTCGACAATTCCCCGTGTGTGTTGCAAACTTTTGCCCATAGGTACTCGGGCCTCACGTTTTTATCTTCTATTTCGCCTCAACGGATTTGAACCTACTCGTCGTGGTTTTCTTTTCGTTGATCGTTAGGCTAATATCCTTAAGCTAGGTGCCATAGTTGAGTTGACAGATGACAATAATTTTTGACATTGTTTCTTTATTTATATAGCCGAAGTTTTGTAAAATTGTCTAGGCAAGTGAATCTCGCAATGTCGAAACTCAAAGCTGTATATAACGAAGAGGCAGTAGACATTTTATCTCAATGATAATTCAAGTTCTGGTGAAATAATTTTCATCATCCATGAATAAATTGAGAAAATAACACTTGGGCATTACATGTGCATAAATTGAATTTGGTCACGGGTGCTTGCGGTGTACCCCACAACACAAAATTAAGGAGGAACCTTTGTGCCCGTGATTGGATCGTTTTGTTCATTGTACTTCAATCCGTTTTATTATTTATTGCATGGTCTAATTTCGTTTTTTTGTGTATTAAAAAAGAGTTGTTACCATCATATTAGTGAAACCGTAAAATTATTCGCATATATTTTTTCTTAGAGGAAACTAAATAAAATAAAACTCGCATTGCTTTTAGTCTGGTATCATTTTCCTGGCCTTGTTGTTGTTATTTACTTGTT